>JBBMKC010200197.1:0-14160 GCA_037834085.1 Bipalium vagum | reverse complement strand
TGCTTTACTGATTGTTTTGATTTGCACCACCTAAGATTTTGGAGTCAGGTTAAATTCGATACCCTAAATATTGAACATTATTATTTATTAATATTATTATTATTATTATATTTTGAGTTTAGAAGCTTAAAGACAAACAAAAAATTACATGATTATAATATTTCAATAATCATAAAATTCATGAACATAAATATATACTATTATTGCACAAATGAATCAATACTAAGCTGCTTGTCAAATCCACGAAACTTGATTGATTGGCATAAACTTCTTTAGCTCTTCTTTTTGATTTCTAGTATCTTAGCTTGCGTCATTGTAGTAGTCGGTTGAGGTTTTGAGTCTCCACAGTATAAATAATATATAAATAACCATAAAATTTAAGCAAATTACCTCAACTTTTAAAATCAACGATTTTTAAGATTTCTGTTGAATGCTAATCTCTTTTTGGTCATACTTGGATTTAAAATTTCATTTCATTAATCTTCAATTTTTTAATTTCTATAAATAATGCAATGAAATGAATACTGATTTTTATTGTGAGGTATTTAATAAATATTCTCAAAGAAAATTAACTTTAATAATCAAGATATGACTAACCTATAAAATGAAGTACTCATAAAAAAATTAAAAAATATTTTAGTTAAAAAATATTCATTATCATTTATCATCAAAATTAAGAAATCAGATATTATTTTCAAATTACACATTACATTAATATTGAATCAAAATTACAATTATGAATTAAGATTAATTTTTTTTAATCATTAAATTCTATATTTAGTAACAAAGAAAATAATAATAGAATTATTATGAAAGTTAAAGATTCAAAAATTAAACCAAAAAGATATCTATCTGAAATCTGGATAATATGAAATAAATGTAATACCTTACTCAATTGAAATGAATTTAAATATGATTAAAGTAAAAAAGAAAATGAATATATTATATAAAATTAAATTAAATCGAATTTCTACAAATTGTAAAATGATATTAATTTAAAGATGTGAAGATGAATTTTCTTAGGAAAATTTGTTAAGAACTATTTTATGATTAAAACTTTTAGAAATAAGAAATAGAATAAGAAATGAATTTAATATTTTTGAATGTGATTATTATAATGAAGAAAGAACTTATTTAATTTTCAATTTTCTAAATATTAGAGTTAGAGAAGGATATAGATATATTAAATGGCACAAATTCCCAAATTATTATTCAGTAATTTTCCAAACAATCAATAAAATAAAATTTAAAAAATTAAGAAAATGGTGAAATATTAGGATTTAATAATAAAGAATTAAGTTTCAGTATTTATTTGGAACTTGTATAAGATACAGAAATTTATTTTTAAAATGATTTCACATTGTAACAGAAAAGCATAAAACTTTTTGTTGATTTCGTGAATGATAGAAAATTCAGTAAAAATTAATCATTATAAAAAATTAACTTCAATATTTATTATTTATTAGTCCCTCTAGTTATAGAAAAACAGAATTATATTATTATATAAAATGACATCTCTAAATTTTAGTGATTATTATTATTTGACTGTCTGTTATGAAACCGGTTTTTGAAACCAGAATTTCAATATTTTAGGTTGAAAGATATCTTTGATAACACTCAATTATAAAATTATCATTCATTTCATACTAATAATTTTTCAGTAAATTTTAGTAGTCTTAATCTAAAGATTTTAAAATTAGTCATGCTTAATTATTAGTTTAAATGGATTGTTTTATTTCATTGTTTCAATTAACTATTTCCTTGAATTATGAAAATTGCAGTGGTTTGTTTTTAATAATTCTCATATTTTTAAGCAAATTAAATATTAAATTATAAAAGTTTATATTATATTTATATTAAATAGTATAAGCAACAAATTAAACAATCGAAAATTATGATAACTAGAAAGACTTAGTTTGCTACTTAACATTTTATATATAAATGATCAAACCACAATCCTCAAAATGAGTGAAAAAAGGAATTATAGACTATTTTCATTTACCTAAGGTAACTGGCTCTAATAAGGGAATTGGTCGCGGAATTGTCGAAACTTTGGCAAAATTGTTGCCTAAAAATGAATGGATAATTTATTTAACAGGTGAGTCTAATTTAATTAAATATTTAAATGATTTGTTCTATATAGCAAGAAATCCGGAGCTTGGATGTAAAACAATTGAAGAATTGGTACAACTTGGTCTTGACATAAAATTTCATCAACTTGATATCGATTGTGAATCGAGTAGGAAAGTCTTCAAGGAATATCTGACGGCTAAATATGGTGGGCTAGATATTCTTATCAATAATGCTGCAATCGCCTATAAAGTTGGTAAAGATTTTTGAAATACTGAAATAACAAAATTTCAGGGATATATATAGTAAATATATAGTATAGGGATATATAAATATTAAATCAAATCAATTATTAGTTATTTTTGAATTTTTGTGCTATTTTCTCAAAAATTTCATATCATATGAAAATTTTATCAATTAAATTTCATATCTATTTTTAAAATAATAAAATATATAATTCAGTCTCAAAATATGTACATTCTATTTAAAACTTATAAATTATAATAGGGTATTGAAGATCAAGGAAAACAAAACTTGATGATAATCATAATATTGTAGAATTTAGTAAAAAAAATCATAAAAATAACTAATTAAAGTCTTTCATCACAAACCGTCTTAAGCAGGTTGCGTGATTGAGGATATTTATATTTTCAAGAAAAATCAGTTATATCAATGCCTAGCATTTAAGATATTTACAACAGTAATAATTGATAAAAGAAGCATAATATATTTTTGAAATTAATCTTAAATTTTTTACAATTCAGTAATTATGAATAGAGGCTCAAAGATTGAATTAAGTAAATGAAGTTATTATCTGAAAGTTATCTTTGTGTTGACATTACGAAAATTCTTGGTTAATGTTAAAACTCAAAATAAATTTCTGAAGACAATAAACTTTAAAAATTTTAAATTGTTCTTATTGAATTATTAGTGATAGCACCTTAACGCAGCATTTTGATTTTATGTAAAATTAAACATCTACAAAAGCTGACAGGTGATTAAATTTAAGTCCGATATGGTCCTCACATTTATCACTCACTCAATTGATCTTTGCTTCTTAAACTAATTACTAATCCATAATTTTAATTATTCTTTTCTTGTATTTTATTTTAAAATAAAAGAAAGTTTTCATGAAGACTTTAACTAAAAAATCACTGCTTGTCAACGGTTTAGTATTTATGTTTTTGTCTTTCATAGTTTTACTGATATAATATTCTTCTTTTCGATAATTCTTATATTATTTCTTATTCTGTTTGAAGAGCAAAAAAATCGAGATAATAAATCTTTGAAATTTGTTCTTTGAAAGTCGTTACAATATATATTGGTTAATACTTTATTCATTTCATGTAGTAAGGTTATGTTTAAATTTTGATTTATAATTTAATTAGATTGTTAATTTTCAATTAAAGGACGTTTATTATTTATAATTATATAATTTTATATATATAGGGTTTATATTCGGAAACAAAATGTTGTAAAATTTGGTAAATGGATCAGAATTCATAAACTTTATTAAAATACACAATATACAATATGAACAAAATATCGATTGTTAATAACGAGTGTAGGATCCACGACACTACATGACACTTTCAACTCTTCACGGTATTGAAGAAATTATTGAATGACGGAATGAATTATTACTGATCAAGTCAATTCAAATTTGTAGTCGAAGGAACAGGTCATCAGCACTTTTATATCTTCTTCTTTAGTACTTTTCCTAAGTCGTTGGCAGTTCATTCGTTTTGTAGACAGTTGATTTTCACGCAGTCGTGACCTTTCAAGGAACGTTTCACTGTATTTATTAAAATTTGAAGATCCTCTGAAATTTTGATATTTGAAAAATTGGCATAGGTATGCAAAGCATAAACTTGGCCTTTTTGAAAATCAAGTCTTTGCCACGTCCCATAAAACTAAAATAAAACTAGTGAGATAATCTAAAATTATTAAAAAGAAAAAGATGTTTTTGAGCATTTAATATTATAGCTGGAAAAATGTCCTTGGTAAATATGATGTATTCTTACGTTTGTAATTTGTGTGCCGCCTTTCTTTTTTTAATTTAAGATTCTTAAAACAAAAGTGGTAGTTTTTCATACTATTGTCAAGTATATTTCTGTCCAACAAATATTTGATGCATTGGATTTAATCGGAAAATAATTTTCAGCATTTCATGCAAAGGTGTGAAACATCTAAATAATAATAAGTATAAAACCAGTTAGAAAATATTAAAAATAATTATTGGAATATGAAAATTTTAATTTTTAGAAATTTAAAAATATGATAATTTATCATCCCGGACATAATACATCGTTTATATTAACCAAACTGTCTGAAATTTGATTGTCTTCTCTACCTTAAGCATTCGGAATAAAATAGCATGTAAATCTAAAACTTTAGTTTATCCAACTACAATGATATCACAAAGCTATTCAAATATTAATGAGTTCCACCTGATGTATGGCGGTAATTCCATCAAAACTAACAAAAGTAATCAGAACCATATCTATGAATCGATTTAAATGAATAATAAATTAACACAAAAACAATAAAATAATAATTACTTTGCTGATTTCACTTTGAGGTCCGCGATATTCTGTCCTTATAATTCCCTGTCAGTTTCCAAATCCTTAAAATTATTGTCCATCATGAAAAAATAAAATACTCATGCCAAAAAATAAATAAACCAAAAAGACACTTCGTCAACAAAAACTTTTCCAACACAATAATAATCATTTTTCAATAATAAAAATATATTACTTAAAAGCCTCACCCTTGATAAATCCAACAATTTTATTCTTCCCCTTGTTAATTAACTGTTTATAATTATTTCCTCATTATGAAATAATCTATTATGCTGATATCCTTTGTCACTTTGACTGATTCGCATCATAAATTAAGTTTGTCTTTATTACACAGCAATCTTCTACTGCTCCTTTTGCTGAACAAGCAGAAGTGACCATGAAAACGAACTTTTTCAATACATTAAAAATGTGCCAGGAATTTCTCCCAATATTGAGAAAAGATGCCAGGTAAAATTTTGTTCAGCGAAAATTAATTGTTGTTGACTAGGTTGGTCAATGTCTCGAGTTTGGCTGCTCCGAGATGTTTGAAGGCAGTTCGATCGGACTTATACAGTCTTTTCACATCCCCCATGACAGTGACGAAACTTGAGGAAATTATGCATAATTTTGTCAAGTGGGTATATCATAGAATTAAAATTGTTTGTTATACCGTTTCTCATTAGAGCTGCCAAGGAAGACAAAGTGGAAGAAAATGGCTGGGTGACCCAAGCCTATGGAACGTCCAAACTTGGAGTGACCAAAATGACATTCATCTTGGCCGAGGAGTTGAAGGGGGATCCGAGAAATATATTGATTAATTCCGTAATTTTACTTCTGCTCATTGGAGTTTTTCACTATTTCCCATTTTTGGTTTCAGTGTTGTCCTGGTTACGTGGACACAGACATGACCAGCCATACGGGTAAATTGACAATTTATCAAGGTATCTTTCCGTTTATTTTTGAGATTCCCCCAAATATCGATTTTTTCGTAAATATTTATTTCTTGACGGAATTTGATTTATTAAGGTGCCGATACTCCGGTCTATTTGGCAACACTGCCTATTGGAACATCAGAACCAAATGGAAAGTTTGTGTTCGAAAGGAAAATTTTTGAATGGAAATAGTTCATTTGAAAAAATATGATTCTAATAATAAAATATGGGCTACAGAATTTGATAGTTTTGATTAAATAAATTAAAAGGTTTTTATTTTGCCTTCACTTTTTACTAATGATTGACTAAATTTTGATCTAGGAATTTATTAATATCAAGGGCTTTCATATCTATATTCTTTATTTTTAATAGTAGATTGGAACTTTTTAAAAATTAAATTATCTCAAAAGATTTTTCAATTAATTTAGGAATTTTTTTCTAATTATTTAATATTTTAAAGTTAGTTTTAAGATTTTATCAAAACTAAGTTATACATAAGTTTACATAACATTCTCGAACTCTTAAAATTAAAATAATGTTAATTTTATTTACATTTTATATCTTTTGTATTAATAAAATTTAATTAAAATGTAAATTTAATTATTAATAACTTTAAGATATTGGTACTAAAATTTTCTTGAAAATGGAAGTATTGTTAAAGGTCGCGAAAGGTCTGGTCGTCCTTTAACAGTCGCTACTGAAGAAAGTAAGAAAAACATAAATAAGCTTGTAAGAATGAATTTAAGTACATCACAACATCTATCAAAGTCATCTGTAGACCGAAAAAACAGGGCTCACCGATTCCAGCCTCTGTGTAAGTCGGCAGAATCAAAAAAGTAAGAAAGCATCTCATTGTTCATAACTTTCATTTTGTTCATCTGTTACTATTATACTAAAATGTAGCAACGTGTGCTCGTCTGCTCGTGACTCCTCACTTTGTGTAACTCGTGTTCGAAATCCTTCTCAACTCCTTTGAATGTAAAACACCCTCCACCATGAGGTATCCGCTCCCTTTAATAACCAATTCGAGATATTTAAAATAAAACTTTATTTGTACTAACAATTACAAATATTAAATCGATCACAAAAGAAATTTTATTATGGATAAAATGAAATCCCGCTACTACTGAATTTAAATTTAATAATGATAATAATTTAATACTAAAATTGAAGAAAAAAAACGAAAAATAAAAATAATCAAAATCGATCTCACCAAGAGCGACAAGGGGTCCTCGGGTCACCCTCTAGGCCCTTCTCAGGTGCCTAGGGGTTCCCAAGCTCGCTGGGTCCCCTTGTACAAAGAATCCGACTGCATAATTTGGAAATGAATAAAAGATTTACTGTGGTCGTCCTCTTAATTCCTCCAACAGCGTCCTCTGGAATTTTTGACAGTTTCCTCTGAAATTTTTCCGATAGAACTTTTGAATGTTTCCTCTGAAATTTTTGGGCGACGTAACTGGAATAGCCGTCTCCTTTTATAGACGTAGGAATTGGTCTACGATCACCAATCCTTACTCGGAGATGACTATAGCTTCTCACTATCTCCACACCGAGATAGTCTCCTGATCCCATGAAAAATAATCCCCATGACGGGATTTCCCCATCACCAATCAACAAGAATGATCCCATGAAAAATAATCCCCACGGCGGGCTTTCCCCTTACTAATTAATCAGAAAAAATTTCCCCTTTTTTTGAAAAAAATTTTTTTTTGTATTATTATTATTATTATTATTATTATCGAAATTATTATTATTATTATTATTATTACTGAAATTATTATTATTCAAAATTATTATTTTTCAAAACCCAACATAAGTAAGTTAACTGCGGTCAATGTGACCATCAAAAATTAAAAAGTCAAATACGGTCAGTTGCAGATCACGCTTCGATCACAAGTCTACCACGAAATATTTTCCATATAATTAGGCCATCAATTCGCCTAGACAGATCAAAAACAGAAAAAGGAAATTAAGAAAGAGTAATTGTAATCAATTGTAAGCCTGAACAAATAATTCACAGTTAGTAATTGTTATTGTTATTGTTATTATTATTATCATTAAATCTATTATCTACACGTACTCTGATTTAATCAACACAGAAGTATTTTTATAAATGTAATTTTTATTAAAAACAACCTTTAGGCAATCCTAACCGATTGACTTAAAGTTTAACTTTAAATTTCTTCAGAATAAATACTCGGTTCTTAATCGAGGATCAATTAAATATTTGCTTTTTTTTCATTCTTCTCTTTTTGTTTTAAGTTTGCACAGTTAGTAGCTGGGAAACTTCTGAGGGCTTTACACACTAGACTAAGTCTGTGTCTAAAGATATCTGATCTCACAGTTAAAATCTTCCAATTAATTTCATCCTAAAGTTATGTGAAAGATTTTATACCAGTAAAGATTTATTAAACATTTGTTCATTTCTTTCCGATTTGTTTTATATTGTGACAATGATTTTTAGTTTTGTGCTTGAACGTTCATCCATAAACCCTCCCGATATTAAATACTTTGTTAAGTAACCTAAAAATCCAATGTCCATATTTTAAACTTAAAATCAGTCACTTTTTAAGAACTTAACAATATTTATCTTACATTAAAATTTAAAATTTTAAAATCTTAATTCTAAAAAACCAAATGGCAATAAAGTCTTATAATTGTTAAATATTTTTAACATTTGGAAATGAATTTATTTAACCGCTTTTATTTCATTTTATAAAACTTAAAATACATGGGTTTTAAGATTTATGAAAGTAAAAATTAATCTTAGTATTTAAATTACTTAGATAAAGTAATTTATAAATTGATATGTAAAAAGAAGTTTAATTATTATAAATTGTAATTAAAAAATTATAAGATAATTTTACATGTGATTTTAATGTAATTTTATAAAATTTAATTATACAATTAATTAAGTGGTCTAATTTGTTTTAGAAAAATTTAAAAAGTTTTAAAAAACAATTTAATCAAATCATTTGTTTTAATAACCAGATATTCACAAAAAGTAATGTTTAAAATAGATATCTATTTGTCCATTCTAATACACATTTTATTTTTGTGAAATGTGCTTCGCTTTAGGACTAAAAAAATATGATTCCCATTACAATAATTTTATTAGATTATTGTTAGTTTGATCATTACAAATTTGCCTCTAGAATATAATTATATATATTAGTTTATAAAAATATTCCATGATATTGTTTAGACTCCCAATGATAGACTTACGAAAACCCATCCAATTTATTATATCTTAATTTATTACCTAAGTTCTTTATTTTTGTAGTGTACAACTGAAATTTTAGTAAATTTAATTTATATTTTACATGTTATTTTAATAAAAACATTAATTTCATTTGTCCATTCTAATACGCAACTTATATTGATAAATTGCGCTTCGCTTTTGGACGAAAAAAATATGGTTCCCATTACAATAATTTTAATAAATTATTGTTAGTTTAATCATAACAATTGAAATCAAAGTTACACAAAGTAAAAAACATTTCTTTTTATTAAATTTAGAATCAAAAGTCAATCTTGCAATAGTTTCTTTATATTTTGGTATCTTTTTGTACTAAAAATACTGCTAACATAAAGTTTAGGTAAAAAGAATTTTCTAATTCTTTGAATAATGAAAATTAAATTTAACAATTAAACGATACAGAATCTGAAATTTTAAATTACAATTACAACCAAATCCAAATTTTAAATTTAATTAAAGTTAATTTCAATGAATTAGTATGTAAATGATTTCAGCTCATTAATCACAAGATTGATTTTTTAATCTATTTAATAGATATAAATATATGGAATAATCATTACAATTATTAAGTATTTTATCATAAAAATATTGAACATCTATTATCAAAATAAAAACACCAGAGTACTTTCCAATGATTTTTTAATTTTAATCATTTTTCACTATCATTTTTTAATTAAAAATAAGACAATATATGCGCGATAAATTAATCGGACAGGAGTGAAGAAAATTAACCATTGTGGAAATCCTAACTGCTTATTTATGATTTATTAATAGGAGCCAAAGTGGAAAATTTGATTTCCGTTTCTTTTCGCGTTATTTCCTCAACCAATTTGGCATAGTATTGACCATTTATTGTTTGTCCATTAGGCAAGAAGTATAGATTAATGACTCCACTTTTGTCCCAAAACACAGCATCAGCTGTTTTCGATGTGTGGTGCCACTTCTCCCCTTCATAAGAGGTTTCTCTTCTACTTGTATCTATTCAGATGATTCCCGTTTGGTTTCAGGTAAGTATAAAGAGGTGTCTCGTCCTTCATGTCAGGAGACTTTGGAACAAATCCTGATAACTGCCAACACTTATTTAAAGTAATTCAGTAATTTTTTATGTTTATCCAAAACACCAACCCGTCCCAAATGAAAACTGTAAAATGGTGCTCAAAATAATAAGATTAATAATAATCGTGAAATTGTGCACAAAATGACAAAAATAATAATAATACTAAGAATAATAATTTTAGATAAATAAAAAGTACTCAAGTTAATTAAAAAGGAGAAAATCAATAAATTATTTTTTGGGGATCTAATCTTGTTAATGACGAACCTAAATTGCCAAGATGGGGTCCGCAAGGAGGGACCGATTTAGGATTAATGATCTTAAAAGGGAATTGACATTTCCAAATTATAAAATTGGTCGAAGATATTAATACAGTTAAAGAGATAAAAAGAATGGATAAGAGATCAAAAGAATAATCGTAGCAAACAAAAGTTGGGTTTAGGAATTGACGAAGAAGCCAATTCCAGGAGATATAGGTAGAATAAATAGGCAAATGTTCCATAAGAGGAAACAAGGTGCAGAAGAGCCATTAGACGAATATGCGTATCAAGTAGAATTATTAGCACAGAGAGCATTCGATTCCAAGAACCAGTGGACAGAAACAATTAAAAAGATAGTGGAAGATCAGTTTTTCATTGGTATGTTACAACCATTAAGAACAGCGTTAGGATTGGAAGATTATAAGGATTTCGAAGAGTTACTGCAAAAGGCGCGAAAAGCGGAAATGAATATTAAAGGAAACCCAACGATGATTTGTGAAATATGAACAGTTAGAGGAGACAGCAGTAGAACTAGAAACATGGAGTAGAAGCGAAATGAGATCAATGAACAAATGGTAAAGAAATGTTTTAATTGTCAGAAGCCAGGGCATTTCGCAAAAGAGTGTAAAATAAAAATTTGTAGGTATTGCAACAAAAGAGGACATTTGGAAGAAATGTGTTGGGCAAAGAATTCACCTCAAAGATATAATGTAAACATCGATGGGAAAGTACAATGCTTTAAATGTATGGGGAAATGGCGAAATCTTGTCTTAGTGAAAAGACGTCACCAAAAGTGGTTAAAAAGTTGGCATTCGGAAATGCGAAAATAAACATGGTAAGAAATATTGAAGACGATGATGAAACAGAGAAATTTAGGGCAGCTGTCCAGGGTAATTGGACACGAGACGATATTAATGATCAAATCACAAGAAAATGAAGTTAAGATAATAACCAGAAACGATTCGCTAGAAGAGAAAATAGATGTTAACGGGAATGTAATACTGGCATTAGTGGATTTGGATCAAGAAGTATACAATACACTCCCAGAGGTACTAGAACGAAAATTAGCAAGAACGCCAAGAAACAAAGACAGAATTATGGATTTGTTAAGTCAGGTAACGGACCTAGCGGTCACTCCAATGCTGCTTGGAAGAAAAGTTAAAGTAATAAAACCAGATATAAGAGAGTTTGGTGTTCAACCGACCGAGATCAGATCCGTGATCCGTAGATACGGAAGATATATGAGGTTAAGAGGAATCGAACAGCGACCAATAAAAATCAAATTAAAGATGGTTGGATGGGAAGAGACGGACATAGAATTTCATTATTGTACAAGCAGTAAGAGAATAAGCAACTCAAGAATGGATCATTATAATTTTCTGGAATACATATCAGCTGGACGACGACGAATACTTATTGGATTGTGGATGCAATGCAGATGAAGAAACAGAAATCGTTGCAGTTCAGGTAGAAAACAATGGACGGCCAGTACTAGCAGGAAACAATTATGAAGAATTAATCAACCAAACTGGCCAAGGATGTTTGAGACCACCGGAAATGGCAACAGAAGCAGCACGATCCGAAGTTACAGATCCTGATTCAGTGGTTTTAGAAGAACTATCCGAGGAAGATCTACAAAGACCAATAGGAATATCACTAGTAGAGCAAACCCGCGAAGAAATTTCAGGACCGGAGGAACAAATAAGATCACGACAAACAAGACCCGAAAGTAATCCAGTTGGAAGACCACGGAAGGACCCAAATGTACCAAGTCCTCTGAGAAACTAAAAGAATTGTCGGAAGAGAATATTTACACAGATTATCCGACCGATACAGGAAACAGCATGAGGGGGAAGCATATGATGAGGCCACAAAGAAAGATCAGGAGCGATTACGAAGAATGATTGAATTAATGGATCCATCAATGGAGGCAACCGGAGAACCAGATAATTTAACTATAGAAATATTTCTGGAAATGTCGAAAATATCATCAGATATTGAAGATTTTGTGGAAGAACCAGGCAGCATGAGCGATGAAGTATGGCTAGCGCAATTATGTGAAGGAAGAATGGATAAAGAAAAAGCAATGGTAGGTATCGCGTTAATTTTAAAAATAGCGGATAAAATGAATCGAGAATCATGGAAACGAAATACAGAAATATTAATTCGAAGAGCTAATAAAATGATTGAAGATTATTTTGAACCATGGATGCAGTTAAACCAAGGATGGCGAAGTTTATTGGGAGCAGAGCAGACATCAGAACCAGAGGCTGGATCAACCCCAGAAAGATCACCTGAACCTCCAAGAAGGCAGTCAGAATTTAAACAAAGAACAAGGCGGGAAGAGCAACGGGAAAAGCCGAGAAGAGATAATAGTCAACCCAGGAGGGATAGACGATCGACAATGATTCACTATTACCAATGATGCTAATAATGATCATGATGTTCCTAAACATGATGAATAGAACGAATGCATTGGTAGCATACAACTGCACAAAACCAAAAATGGGGAAAATTTATTCGCTCGTAGACCTCGAAGAATGCCCAGAGGCATATCCAAAAAATCTAACAAGTAGAGAAGTGGAATACCACATCTATCAGGAAACGAAATTTAGAAGGGCTAATGTTAAAGAATGTATTGTGAAGGTGACTTTTGAGTACTACTGTGGCGTTTACAGTAGATCAGCATTCTTGGAAGCAACCCTCATACCAGTCCCAGTAATTGTAAACTTTGAAAATTGTGAATCAGCTTTAGTAACAGGGAAATTACAAATTGCGACAGGACTGGCAATTGATGCAAAAATAGGAGTAAGAACAATACAGGCCATAACAGAAATGGAAAGTATAGAAGCAGAGGGTACCTGCAGTGGTAGAGAAAAATACAGAAAAGGCGAGAAAGTGTCGTGGATAGTTACATATTCGGATTATATGGTACAACTACGAGAGTTTGACGCCATTACAGGGAACATGTTATCACACCCATTTTGTAACTTCAAGTACGCATCATGTGACACAGGAGAATCGTTGCTAGTATACCGAGTACCATCCACAGATTGCGATATAGTATTTTTGAAGAAAGTGGTGTTTACAAAATTAGGCGAAAAAGAAAAGGAAAGCATGAGTCGTTCCAGTAGAGTAAGTAAAACATCAAGGATGACGGAATGAGTAGAAAAAAAAACGCCTATTGTCTTAGTGAGCAGAGATAAAAATGAAGGGATTAGATTTGTCAGAAGAGAACGAATCCTAAAATGCAATACAGAAGTTTACACCACAAACCATAAGGGGATATTCGACAGCTATCATGAAATGGTCGGAGCAAAAAGGGTGAGCAATATGGATGTGAAACTAGCGGATTACACAAATACAAAATTGGATTTAGTATATCACGTTTTACAACAGTCCATGAGGGAAATGTATCATGAGGTTGTAGGGAATGAATCTAAGTTAAATCGAGAGTTGTTAAGAACTCGATTTGTCATGATAATCAGCAACCCAGAATAAGTAGCACCAATATTCCTACGAGATCAAGGAGCTTGTGCCAGAATGATGGGAGAGATGATCTACAGCTACAAGTGCTCAATAGTAAGCGTGCAATTGAGAAGAACTGAGGAATGCACCAACGAACTACCGGTGATTTGGGAAAATGAACATTTTGTGTTACCAGTCACATGAATCTTGTTAGAAAAAGAAGCAAAACCAAAAATATTGGAATGTGGAACAGCAATGTCACCCATCTACAAAATAACTCAAGATATATGGATCACCCTTCCCGATCGAAAAGAAACAAGTAAGGTTGAGAATTTAGAATTTTTAAAAATCGAGAGTAGACTAAAGTTTGAGGATTTGGACGAATTGGCTCTAGGTGGAATATATACGACTCAGGACATTGAGGAAGCTAGAAGGAATATGATGTTTCCAGAAAGAAGGGAGAGAGTATTGAATTGAAAGTACAGGAATTGCAGGTTGGCCTGGCGATAACCACTGTTTTTGTCTGTCGGGGTTGTTAAAATACACCCATTTTTCG
>JBBMKC010200186.1:0-14161 GCA_037834085.1 Bipalium vagum | reverse complement strand
AAAATATTACTAAAGTAAAAACGAAAAGAAAAATAACAATGATAATAATTTACGATGGAAAAAGGGAAAAATTTAATTAATATTCTTTCGTAAATTAAATCAAATTTCTGAAATCAATTCCTCATAGATCGTTGTTTTTCCATTTCCAACATTTAATCAATTTCATATTATCTCCTTTTTATAAATTCAATAAATATATTATTTTGTCTTCAGAGTATTAATCTGCTCCGTTTTTTGCTTTCCATGGTTTTCCAGCGAATTATGAATCCTGCTTTTTGCCTTTCGTTTCAGCTGAAGAGAGCACAGCGAAAAGTTCAATCAACTCCATAACGATAATGAAGATGGATGAACAAAGTAAAATTATTATTATTATTATTTTTTTTTATTGGTTTAATTAGTAACGATAATTCGGAAAAACAAAATCGTTTTAATAGAATAGAGATGATAAAAAATAATTCGAGACATTTTCATTTGGTTTTCTTTAATTACGGAGGAAGAGAAATAAATGGAAAAGCAAAAATTATTTAATAATTATTTAATATCATTATATTTTTTTTTATTATTGAAAATCTAAAATTACGTTTTAATTAATTTAAATTAATTAATGAAAGTATTTTTTTCAAGTGAAATTTTGAAATATTAAAGGATGAAAGTAATAAATAAATAAAAAATAAATAATCATAATATTTAAATTAATTAATTTATTATTAATTACAAATGTTAAATTAACTGCAGTAGAAAATAATTTCGGTTTAAAATATATGAAATATGAGATTGGTGCAAAAATAATGGCCGTCTTTTATTTCATTGGTTTAAATTGTTTCTGCATCAATATTTTATTGATAAAAAAATTATATTGATCTATATATATTACATCGTTTTCACCTCTATTTTAACAACGTTAGGATTATTTTTGATATCGTGTAATTCTATTTTGACAAAATGTTAATTACAACAGTTACATGTTCGTAACGTTAACAAAATCGAAAAATTCAAACCGAAATTATTAATAGTTTCCTTTTTCAAACATCCTGGAATGTATGAATTCATACTGCGATAGAAACCAGAGCAATTTCCACTTGTAATAAGCCTTGACACATTATTTATAGGTTCCATTAAAAATTCTTCATTTTCTGATCTCTCTCTTCGTACAAATTTATTCCATTGTAAAAATAAGTTTTCAATGAAGTTTATAAAAGGCTATGTATGGTGGTTAAAAAATATAAACTGAAACCGTTTTCCTCTATCAACTTCCTTATTTTTGTAATTTTATAAAAAAGGAACATTGTCCATTATTTGAATCGATTGCGTATACACATTTAAAGCTAGCAGTTTTTCGATATATTTAAAAAGTGACCATTACAAGCACAAGTTTGAGCAGCACAATAAAACAAAGATTTTCCATTCATTACACAGCAAACAGATATGTCTCTTGTTCTTAAAGATTGGACAACCTGGAAAGGATTTTTCCTTCAAAATATTGACCTCTCTTAGTCCTCATGCTTACATAAAAGCCAACTTCGTCAGTAAAAATACGTTACCTTTAGAAACTTGACAAGGAAGTTTAACAAATTCTTGTCCACAGAAAATCTTGAAAAATAAACAAAAAATAAAAATTTAGGCAAAGTCAAAGTTAAACTTAGTTAAATACTATTAAATTCTTATAGAACTTCATTGAAAGACGTATAGGTCAACGTCCAAGCAGTTATATACCGATAATTGTGCTTGAACCACCGAAATGTTGAGCCTGGAGACTTGCAATGAAATCAGAAATTTAAAGAAATGTTGTGCTGATCAGAATTGTTTTAAGATCACAAGGCGAAATAACGTTTCTTTTCAACACTTTAATACTGAATCACAAACTTCTTTGATCACTGAAATTTATTCCCTATTCAATATCAAAAGCTTTTTGAATACAGAATTTACGCTTTTAGGATCTTTGCTGATCTTCTAATCGATTCACCAATTCTCCTTATTAAGACCTTCTCGGACAAGAACAATGTTGAACATTCGCAGAGTCCTTCACAACAAAAAAGATTCTTACACTTTATAAAGTACTAAAATCATTTATTTAATAAACCCATATAATTTGTCATCATTTTTCATAATATTGTCTTTACCAGATTCCAGTCCTTCGGAAGTGCTGATCGAAGATCCAACTCGATTTTGAAGCATAGTTCCGAGTATATGGAAGTTTCTCAACATTTATCCTATGTAAGAGTGAGAATCATGAATGGGAGGTCGACAAGCCACTCTTTACTTTTACGTTACTTATCTTGTAGAAATATATAAAAATGTATTACAATTTTCATATGACAACCACGAATGAGAAAATTTTTGATTGAATATCGATTCTATCGAATTTCAAAATTTTAAATAAAATTAAAACTATTATTTCTTATACTTCTCAAAAGTAAATCAGGATAAATAAATAATACACTTTTATTCGGTCTTTGAAATAAATTTTGATTTGTTGATTTATTACAGTGTTTTCTATGAATGTTCTCGGATAATTGAATAGAATCTTCTCCAAGAAACTCAGAGAAACTAAGAGCTAAGGATTATGCAGTCACCAGAAAGGTGAAAAAACCACAGAAAATTTTATTAATTAAAATTGATTTTCAATAAATTATATTTTTTATATTTTTTCTAATCAAACCATTGAAAAAAAATTTTCTTTGACCAAAATTGAAAAAGTGAAATAAAAATATAAATAATAATATTTGTAATGATAATATTTCTCATAATTCCTGAGAAATTCTAATATTTGTTCTCAACTCATCTTATGCATGAATATGTTAATATTCCACGATATTTTGTTTATTTTTTTATTTAATAAAACAAAACTAAATCCTATTGAAATTTTTTTTTGTATTTTTACGAACAAATTCATCCTCAAATACGATTCACATTCAATGATTCGTTTTTTTAAATTTTTATGAAAATAAAGAACGAATTTATTGTAATGTAAATATTAATTAAAATAATAATTAAATTTTTAATTAAATGTAAATTAAAAAGGAGTGATGACAAATAAAAATTCTTTTTATGAGAAGGAAATAGTAAAAAAGTGTTCATTTTATTATTACTGTTTTGTTTTTATATTTTTTTCATTATTCAAAAAATATTTCTGAATTTGTTTTAAATTAAATGAAAAATATTTTTATATATTTTTTATTTATAAATAAAATTACGAATTGTTTTAATTATTTATGTTTATTATCGACTGTCATTTTACATGGAAAACAATGTTTTAATCAAATTTCATCGAATATTATAAATAAATAATAACCAATAAAATTCTGTTCTGGGATGACATATTTTATAAATATTTTATAAATGGAAATGTTTACAAAATGTGCTTTTTTAGGCTTCCTCTTAAGCACATTGGAACTCAAAAAAACAGTGTTTTACAAACGCAATTATTCCAAAAATCTTCCAGAAATATTATGACTTTCTTTATGCATATTCAGTTCAAATATTTACCATTACATAAAATGAGGCTGTTCAGATCTTCTCTCAATCGGTTCAACTCACGGGTCCACTTTTATCTTGTTGGCTCCGAAATACTTTTATGTCTTATACGGATTTGAATGTCTTTGAATTTGAATTTTTTCTTTGACTCTTTTAAATTACAGATTATGAATAGATCTACCAGGTTCATGTCAGAAGATGGATTTTGGATTCTACTTCAAGGAAGAAGTGGAAATTTGGCTACATGCGGACAAGTGTTGTCTTGTAAAAATTTTGAAGTAATATTTGCTCTTCAAAAAAGCTGATTTAAACAATACACTTAATTATGGAAATGAAATCTACCGCAACAGCTTCAATACAAAGTGATCTTAGAGCATTTCATGGTAACATTTAAGAAAACAGTATAAGCTCCTCTACCTTTACGATCAATATATGCTACCTAAAAACCTTATCATATTGATAGACGTCATTTCAATATATTTCGTTGGAATTACATTTATATATTCTCTGAAACAGAAAGAAAATCTAAATTCACCCGTCACAAACATTTTTGTGACTGGTTATACTGGTGCTTCAGGAATATTCAAACAGCTCTCTAACTGATTTTTTCACTCTCGCGTCTTATTGGCTGATTTTCACCTGTCATAATTATCTGTTTCAAATTACCATTTCTACTTTATTAGGTGAGATTAACAAATTCATTCAAAACCCTCAAGACATTGGTCAAAAACAATTTTTTATGGAAAAATAATTGAAAGAAAATTTACAAAATCTTAGGATTCCACCCACCAAGAGTACATTCAAATCTTGTTTTTTTTATCTAATCGGTTTTTTTTAACATTATTGAATGAAAAAGCAAAAAGGTATAAAAAGTTTAAAATGTTAATTCGTATTAAATCTAAAATGAAAAATAAGTTAAAATCTCATGCCTTCACTAAGACCAGGACACGACACTGAGGGGTACTTTCTCAACCTTGAATTCTTCGTAATGGTAACCGATACATTTTAATTGTTAGAAAAGTAGATTTTACCGAATAAAGAACCTTCCATCTAAGTACTAGGAATAAGTATTAAATTTAACTTTAAAGGTTTCAGCTTTTATGTATCCTTAAAATGGTTCAAAATATTTTTTTCTGTGTATTCCAAAATATAAATGAATAAAAAGAAATAATTTATTTTATGAAAATGCATTTTCTCTGTTTCGGTATCATTTTTAATCATACGTCTACTATTAAGATAAACGCCCCCCTCTGTTACTTCCACGATAACATCCTCATCTTTGTTCAATTGATATATCACATATAAAGGGAAGGGAAGCTTTATATAGTTATAAACTCCTTGAGAACTTTCAATTTCTCAAAGGATCTTTCAATAATATGCTTTGTCGATGAGGATTGAACCCTTCAATGCTTATTGGGTTCCAAGCCGAACTAGAATTACAAACCCCCACAGAGAAGAAATACAAACAACGCGATGAGAATCGGTAATAGACCATTTGAAAAGTATAAATATTCTTGACATAACGTCTTAGGTTCTTCTCTACTATTCGATTTTTTACTTGTGAAACAGGGCGCGTTGTTTTTCTCGAACAGAAGATCAAACAGTTCTTCTGGAGATAAATCGCAGTTGTATTTTGAATGGAAATAGGAGAAGTAGTCTGAATATTCATTTCTATTACATTTTTGTGCCCTTCTTCTTCTTTGATTTCTATCATATTTTTTTCTTTTGATTGGGTCTGATAAAACTTCAAAGGCCTCACTAACTTTCCTGAAGGCGTCCATAGCACCCGGAGCCTTGTTTTTGTCCGGATGGAACTTTAAAGCTAATTTTTTATACGATCGTTTCAAGTCGATATCTGAAACATCTTTTTCTACTCCTAATATTCCATATAATTCTTCAATGGCTTGAATTCTTTTCACAGATTCTACCTGGTCCTTTGTATATTGCATTTCATTATCACTTGTATCGACAGACGTCTGTTCACGGTTCAGTGATTTCGGTATTTCGGTGCTCACAGTTTTTGATTCATTGTTTTTCTTTTGAATATTTTTCAATTCTTTATCCAGTCTTTTCAGAATATCTTCTGCCTCTTTCTGTGAAAGAAGTAGTACAGCTCTCATGACAAAATATCGGGCTTTTGTAAAATTATTATTAAATATGTGCTTTCGGGCCAAATTTAAGTATTCGTTGGCTATTATTTTTCTAACAGTCATTGTGAAAGGATAATTTTTAATACCATGTGAAATTATTTTAAACAAACAATTTTTAAAAATGAAAAAAATAATATTATTTTATTTCTTATTTTTAAAAAAAAATAATAAAATAAAAATTAATTTTAAAAAATTAAAAACTTCAATAGTGAACATTTAATTATTTGTGAATAAATATTTTTAAAAATATTAAAATGTTTATATACGTTAAACAACCATTCAAACAAAATAAAAAAATTCTTGTCAGGATTTTCTCTGATTTGCAAAATAACGATAACAGACAACTTTCAAAATATCTCAACAATTAAAATTTAAAATTTGATAAAAAGGTTTAAATTTCGTCGCTTTTGGATTGGCCTAAAATTTGTATAATAATGACGTCATGATTATCAATAATCAATAGCAAATTTCTGCAAGTTTAGACTTTTTTTCGTTTATTTTTGTCTATTATTATTTACCGTAGAAAAAAATTGTTTAAAATTAAGTTAAATTGACGATTTTTTTTAAATTGTTTTTTTATGTTTGTTTTAATTTTTAAAATATTAAAATTTTTAATTAAAATGTTAATTTAAGGTTTAAATTATTACTTTAATGTAAATTTTATTTTAATCATTTAAAAAATTTATAATGAAAAATTTTATGTAATTATAAATGGTTAATATAATTGATTACAAGGTACAGGGTGTTTGAGATTAGTTGAGAATATTGCCAAAGTTGTATTTTTATATCTCATTTATATAAGATCTCTCCCCTGTGTCAAACGCATTAGTGTAAAGCCTCGACATTTAAAAGACTCAAATATCAAACTGAAAATGTCTGATATTGTAGAAATTAAATAAAATAAATAATTATCATATCATAAAGTTCATTATCAACCAATCAAATGTTGAGGATACTTTGGATTGGAAAAAACCAAGTGATTTTAGTTTATATTCATGTAACCCTGTCGCAGAGGGTTGATTGCCTATTTTGATTGTTATACTATTCAACTGTTTTTTATATTTGGTTTATGAGATGCATTTTGGGAAGAGAAATATTTTGATGAAATAAAATTCTTTGTTCGATTCCTACAAAAACCGCCGATGATTTCATAACTTATAAATTTAAAATCTTTTATTTCTTTTTTATTTACATCAACATTTTACTCTTCCTCTTAATAAAAATACAACATTCTCCTCATAGGGTCATGTTGACATTATTGGATTTCTCAAATTTTATTATTATTATTAACTTTGTTGTTTTTTAGTAAAAAAATTTATAAAACCATAAGTTTATTTATTTTTTTTTATTTATTCATATCAAATTTTATTAAAAAAAATTTACAAATTTTTATAATGATCAACAATTAATATTTCATAAATTTGAAGTGAAAGTTGTTATACTAATTAAGATGTCTAAAATTATTTTAGTCTATATATAAATCAATATTAATATATCGATTAATTAAAGCATACTTCAATACAAAATTCTTTGTTCATGTGTTAACGAAAACGATTTTACTCCAATTAAAATTTATCATTAGTAGAGCAATCTTTTTTATCACTTTTTTAAAAAATTATTTTGACTTCTTTTGTCTTTATGATAATAATATATTTGACATTTACTTGACTTTATAATTTTTTTTGGATTTTAAAAATATTAATTAATTAGTAAATTAATAATAAAACAATTAGAATTTATTAAACATGACAATAATATAATATGTTATACTATCAGGAGCAAAGTTTCTATCTGTAGCTAGGCGATTATTTATCATGGAAAAACTTCTTTCTAAACATACTGAAGTAGGTTGACACTTCATCATGAATGAATATTCAAAAGATAAAATTGATTCCTTTCGCATGTCCTGTATTATTACAAACCACTTTTCACCAGTCTTGTTGCAATATATTCTTTGGTGTGGCAAGGATCTTCAACGAACTCTAATTCCAAAAGATCTTTTAAGCTTTTGTCAATTGTGTAGTCCGTATTCTTAGCCTGAATAATAAGGTTTGACAAAACTGCCTAGCTTAACGAAATATCTCGTTAACTCTTGGAAACTGTTATGTTCACGATTTGCTTCATTTGCAATGATTCCATCATCGTCAAATTTCTGAACAATGTTTTTGATGATCCAAAAGTTATTTGTTTAATATTTTGCACCATTGATTCATCTAGCCCATCTTGTGACAATTGGTTTGGGTGACAATTTTTAAACATCTCAGAACTGATCTTGTTCTTTGTTAATGCAGCTTTTAGGCTAGAAGTCGATAAATCAACATCATTATAATATGATTTTATTCTTAATGCACATTTGTACAGTAATAATGACATGCAAGTTATATGAATAAGTCGTAGGTAGAAAACTTACTTGATTCATTAGTTAAAAAGTGCACACTGTGAAGTGAAAATTTAAAGAAGAAATCAACAAATATTCAAGGATGATATCATCAATGATTTTCATGGAAGAAGGCTCAGACAGACCACCTTCCAAATCCGCTGATAAAAATCGACATGTGATTTTAAACATACAACTGAAATTTTTCGGAGCACCCGATATTTAATATTTACACTTTTTCATGTTTTAAATAATAATAATAATTTTTAATAATAATTGAAATTATTATATTTTAATTCATTTATTTATTATTTAAACATTTATTTTGTTAATATTTATTTATGAAACATTTTTTTTAAAAAAGTGAGATTTATTAAAAATCGAAGAAATTTTTAATTTTAAGAAAATCCTAAACATCCAAAAACCAATATTCTATTTGGTAATTTGATATTCTTTTGAGATTAAACACAATTAATGACGAAAATCAAAAAATAATTTTAACCAAGAATAGCAAAAAATATTATTTTAGAATTAAGAATTATTTTTTTGCAAAAAAAATTAATAAATATTTCAACTTAACAGAAATTCCACAACAAAGGTGATTGGTGTTTAATACATGGCGGTCCATAAGTCATTTTCCTATTTAAAAATTGAGCAATTTTTGGTTGTTAATAAATTAATGTATTGTTACTAATAAAATAAGTGAACAAAAATGGAATTTACTCTTAACTAATGAAGAAAAAGACCTTCACAATTATTATTTGTTTCCCAAGTGGAGGTTCTTTTTGAAAAATTTTTCAAAACCATTCCTAGAATGTCTGGATGCAGCCCCTGAAATTCTATTTGAATGGTGTTCTTAAGCGGCTTGTTGGTTCGGAGATTGTTAACATACACCCTGACTTTCAGGAAGCCACAAAGGAAAAGGTCAGGCAAACGTGAAGGCCATCGAAAATCTGATTTTCACGAAATTACTCCTTTCGCAATTCTGTTGTTACTGTGACAGTGTGAGCAGTTGCTCCCGTCTGTTGACCCCTATATTTCAGAAATGTTATCTGTCTCAGACTTCACAACATTTTACAGTTGAATGTGACTGTAACTGCATTTCCTTTTTTTCTCTTAAAAGTAAGAACTAGTTGTCTTTTCATATGTTACGCCGCAAGAAACTGCAATCTTAAGAGGATGGGATTCTCGGAACTTCAAAATTTAATATTTTACTTATTGACAAACCCATTCAGGTGAAAATGCTAACTACATCCCATATTTTTTATAAAACCTTTGAGTTGAAAAATAATAATTGTTCTGGTAATAGAAATCGATAATTTTTATCCTTTGCTCTAATGTATATTTTTTCATAATAAATTTCCAAGAATTTATTATTAAAATCTTAATGGGAAAGTGACTTGTGGGTCATTCTGAACTAATCAATGTTGGCGACATCTAATGACTAATTTCAATACATGTGTACCATTTGGGTATCATTATTAAATATTTCAAATATTTCTGTTTTTTGTCCGTTCCTTGTGACATTTCTAAAAATAGTTATTTTTTTATAATGTCAATAAATCCAATGGAACTACAGAAAATATTAAGTTTTATTTTATTGTAAACTTTTTCTGAATCGCAAGAATGTATCCAATGATATTTTTAATTTCTTAATGGAACAAAATGTATTCTGAAGGATCTTTGGTGGAATAAAATCTCCAAAGAAATTGTTTAAAATTATTGGAAAAGATCGATGTGTATCTATCAAACTCATTGAGAAAATCACTAATATTCTCAAGATATTTGTCCAAGTTGCATTAATTAATCTTTTGACAGATGATTAAAACTCCATAGAGGGTCGTTGTTTTTGCTTTTAAAAAAGTTGATTTAGATCAAAATTTCATTGTAAAGTCTTGTTTGTGGAAAAGCTACAAGTCTTCAAGAAGGCTGGATCAAATAATTGCCTTCGTCAACTCAAAAACTCATGAAAAATTTGTTCAACAAGGTCAGACCGTTATTGATGAATATCATGCTGGCGTCTTGAGATTGTTATGGAAAGAATTTAGGGAGTTCACCTTGAAACTATTCATCAAAGGTTATGACTGCATGACAATTCAACTGTACAAAAAATGCAGAGTGCTTGAGTTTTGATCAGAATAAAACAAGTACCTTACCTGATAATCTCATGTATTCAAGGGGGTTGGAAGTAATCCAATGTTTTGAAATGATTATGAAGATAGAACCCTACGTGTCTCCTCAGAACATTAAAAGACCATAATCAAGATGATATATATTTCTAAGGATTAATAACATCATTGCTTTGAAATATTTTATAACACTTCCAATTATTATATTTACAGTTTTTTGGCTAAATATATTTTTTCTTGTTTATATTTAAAATATTATATTAATAAATATTTATTTATTTTTATTTAATATTATTAAATGAATAAAAATTCTTTTTAGACCAATCAAAATCAATTTAATTAAAATGAAAAAGTCTAAAAATATATGTGACTAAAAACCAATATTTCATAGAATTATTATATTCTTAATGAATATTGTTTTAATCAATTAAATTTTAAAAAATATTTTTAATTTTACCGGTTATAAAAAAAAGTCATTTTTGTCAATAAAAAACAAAATGAAGAAAAAATATCAATTTTTTAAAATTTTCTTATTCCATATTTTACGTTAGAAAAAAATTTAAATATTTTGTTTAAATGAATGTGTCTTTTCCTAAATCAAAGTTTTATTATCCGACTTTTTTGTAATAAAGAAAATAAGCTCGTTTATTTCCGCATTCCATTGTGTACCCCCATTATCCCCAAAATATTGAAAACCAACGAAATGTCTAATTAAATCCGTAAATGCAATATAACCAAGTTCAATTGTAAAATGAATAGTATAATAAATATCGTAAGGTTCAATTTACATGGACACCATAAAACTTCGTTCTAATATACAGTTTCTTGTTCACAGATCAAAATGCTTCGCCAGGAATATTGGACATTCGAAGAGCCAAGTCAAGAGATGGTCAAGCTGAGAACCATTCCCTTTCGTGGAATGGATTTAAACAAAAGTGGACTGTTCTTTGGGATAGGATACTGCATACGTTTCGATTTTGTCATTCTTCTTTCTTACGCTGTGTCGAAGATCTGGTGTTTTGGCAACCGATTGTTCAAAGACCTTGTTTTCGGTTGGATCTGATTTCAGACAGGGGTTGGATGAAAACCTTTCCTTTGCACTTTCTTTGTATTGGTCTTCTGAGATTAATGGGGGTAAATCGATATTGTTTATTATTCTTTGACAATTCATCAATTCCCGATTCAGGTTACTGGGAATGGTCTTGATTCTGGAATCGTAAAAGTTGTTCGTGTTCGACGAGCTGGCAATGGAAACGATTACGGAGTCTTCACAAGGGTAACTGGGAGAATGGTGATAAAAAAGCTTGTCGTAGTTGCAATTCAGAGCGGCTTTAGAATTGAAAATTGTTGGAGAATAATGATGATACTCTGAAAAATAGTTTCCATTAAGGGTTTTAACAAATATAACAACAAATGAGCGACTTCATAGATAAGCAGCAGATTTTTATTTCAAAGAGACTTATAAAAAATTATATTAAAAAAAATAAAATAATTAAAATAATAATAATTATAAAAAATAAATAATAATAAATAAATAAATAAGAATAAAATAATAATTAAAAACTAAAAAAATAAGTAGTCAAATTCATGAATATAATAAATAATAATAGTAATCAATAATAATTATTATTATTATTGATGCGGAAGTTAACGGTTATTTAATCGATTACTCAATTATTTATTTTAACGATTAATAATAAAATAATGATTAAGAATCAGAATAATTTCAATTTGTTTATATATATTTTTAATTTTTTTTAATTCATATTTCAATTTGGAATAAATTTTTAATAATTAATTTTAATGAATTAATAAAACAAAACAAAATTTTAAATAATAAATAATAAAAAAAGACAATGTTATTTCAGTTCTAAGTATATCAAATCTTGACATTTTAAAATGTTTCAGTCCATTTCGTGATAAAGGTTTGTGCCTTTACACGTGATTTTTTTGTTTAGCCAATCAGGGTAAAATCTGACATTAAGGGTATATTTGAGGGTATATTTGAGGGTATATTTGAGGGTATATTTGGAAGTTAATTAATAGTGTGAAGTAATTGGTAAAGATTATTAAAATACTTGATATTTTATTTGAAAATAAAAAGACCTTAGAGTAATAAAAATAAACTTTCAAGGGTAACCTTACACTAAATGATCTGGTTTGCAACTTTTTTTTTCAATGATCTTTAATAATTAAAAAGATTTTAAGGTTAATAGACTCATTAAATTTCATTAAATTTTATCAGAAAATGATCATAATTTACCAAATTATTTTAAATTTTTTGTTCTTTTGTTTAAGAATTGACTCTAATATCAGATATCAGTCAACAATCTTTTTGTAGAAAAGGGATTTATTGACTGAAATGCAATTCTTATTTCCTTAATTTTCTTGTTCAATTTAAACAATTGAATCATTGTTAAAACACTGAGAAATGTGCAAAATAGAAAATATCTTTTTTTTTCATTAGAGAAATATAATGAAAAAATAAAAACATCATTTTCTCTGATTTAATATCAGAACATACATTTTTTTGTAATAACATTTCCTCTTTTCTTTCTCTTTCCGTACCAAATTCCATTATGAAGGTTTTCAAGATTTTTCGTAATTAAAAAAATAGAAAATAAATATTAAAAAATTATTTTATCACTGTTTTATATTATTATATTTACAGGTAATATTTTAAAAATTGATTTGTGAAATAATTTAATTATTAAAAAATGTGTTAATAAATTTAATTATTAGAAAATCATAATTAATTATTAAAAAACAGAAAAAATTTTGAAAAATATATTATAGAAATTTTTCTTAATTTTTTACAATAAGTATTTTAAAATTTAATTTCTAAAATTATTTAATTATAAAAATTTAGTAAATAAATTTGTTAATTAAAAAACATTTATATTTACTAAATACAAAAAATTAGAAAAAAAGTTAAAATATTTTATCAAAAAAATTTTATTATTTTTTTTATAAATTGATTTGTAAAATTATTTAATTATAAAACTTATTTAAATAAATTTATAAATTAAAAATATTTCTTTTACTTTACAAAAATAAAAAATCAGAAAAGAAATTAAAAATTATATTAAAATTGTTTTGTTTTATTATTTTACAATCAATTTTTTAAAAATTAATTTTTAAAAACTAATTTAATTAGAAAAATTATATGAAAAAATTTGTAAATTAAAAATATTTTTTAATAATTTAAAAAATCAACAAAAAAAATTGAAAAAATATTTTATCATTGCTTTTGTTTTATTTTTTTGTACAATCAATATTTTAAAAATTGATTTGTGAGAAAATATAATTATAATAATTATTATTGAAATTATATGAATAAATTTAAATAATAAAAAAATAAAATATTTTATTTTTCAATTTAAAAAAAATATAAAAAATAATTAAAATAAATTAATCACTTTAATAATAAATTTTTAAAAAATTAATCATTATGCACATGGATTAATAAATGATAAAGATAATAAATCTTGTGAATATGGATTAATTTTGAATTAGAAATTATTGATTTATTGACGAAATATTTGGATTTTTTCATTTTCATTTTCCCTTTGAAAAGTTTCTCATTTGGAAAACCGGGATTCTGAACGATATTTCCACGAAACCCAGACGAAAGGCGACATGTGTATACACTATCATATCAATAATTAAGTCTTAATACTTTCTGTGGCAGCCCCGGCGCAACGGGTTTTTATTAATAATTTACGTTCGGCCGTGAAAATCAATAATAATAAATGTGGACGATTAAAAAAAATTAATTGCGAATTTTTTGTTCGAATTCACTCCGACAGAAACGAGGGAAGATAAGACAAAACGCCTTTGTCAAAAAGATAACACTTCTCCGTCCTGAGCAAACAGGGGGGCAGAGGTCTTTTAAACCGTCTCGGTCTTGGTGAGGGTTCGATAATGGACGCCGCACGACCGTTCAGAGGACGGAGATTATATGCGAAAAAATGATAATTCGAAGAAAGCAAATTTTGATGATGATGATAATAAAATATTATTATATTATT
>JBBMKC010200175.1:0-14161 GCA_037834085.1 Bipalium vagum | reverse complement strand
AAATAAATAAAAATGTAATTCACATGCACACAATTTGGATCATTAATATTGTTATAAAAATGTAATTCGCATGCACACAATTTGAATCAGATCATTAATATTGTTATCATTGTCCTCCTTCTTTGCTGATCCGTTGTTTCGAAGTCGATGACCTTTTGCCTGTGCCTGGGAGTCCCCACAATATATAAAAATCTTGTCTCATCATTTTCAATCGGATAATGTCAGACGACAAATATTTTTGAACGTACGTTATTTTTCTATTAATAAATTTTTCTTTTTACCCCTTCTAAAATATTCTGTTTATCCGAGGGTAAATATTATAATAAAAATAAGTAACAATCTCCTAAAGATCGGCTTTAGTAGATGGTATCTTTGATCTTAAGAAATTAACAATTGCCGTACTAATCGTAAATAAGAATTTTCTTATTTATTAGATCTATGGCTTATAATCAAGTGTATTAAATAATTGAGCCATTCTTTGACTGTACTGACTCAAGGATCAAATAATCTTAATGAATATCTTGAAAAACTTCTCAGATCTTTACACTATTAAGTGGAGATCTGCTATCTTGAGGGCTTATTTAGACTATCCTAATCAATAATATTCTAAAACTTTAAAAAATTCAAAATTGGAACTGGTTGTTTCCAAATTGTAGATCAAAGTCATCTGCCTATATGATATTGAAAAAATTCTTTTAATGTTTATTCCTCCATTCCTCGAAGAATATTCTCGATTAGATGTCGCTTAAAAAAGCATCAGTTTCAAACAAAAAAGTTCCCTAGTCACTTTTCTCAACTATTTTGATTATAGAAATAAAGACTGAGATCAATATACGAATTGTGGAATCAAAAAAATCAATGAATTATATTTTTCCCCTTTATTATTATAATATTTAAGGAAGATAATTTATACTATACTTAGTAACAAGTAATTTTAATTAAAAGCCAAATATATTAAAATAATTAACATTTAAAATGATAAATATCATTAGAGAGTGATGAGGAACACATAAAAATTCGAAAAAATTCATAAAAAAATGATTTAACAATTTTTGATTTATTTAAAAATTTTATTATTATTATTATTATTAATTATTATTATTAATTATTGTTGTTTTCATCCTTTATTCTATTAATGAAAAGAAATAAATCAACAAAATTTGTGAAAGAAAATATTACACAAAACCCATACCTCTTATCATTATCAGATTTGATAACTGAAATGAACTTGAAACTATAAAAATTAAAACAAAAATAATAAATAAAATATTGATATCATTGATAGTGATAATTGCAAAATCAAATGATAATATAATAAATCTATAATTTTATCTCAGTTATCAAAAAATATTTCTAAAGCAAAAATAAAATAAAAAAATTAATTAATTACTTTGAATATTTTATATTAAAATTGAGAAACATTTGTCGAATGAAAATTTAAGGATGCAGGTGTTTTATTTTCTTGAAAATTTCAGACAAAATCTTTCCTATAGAACTGCTTTCACCGCTTATCTTCAAATTCTGATGATTCTGTTCTGATGAAACACTGGAAGCGTGATCTAGCAATTGACAAAATTTTAGAGAAATTGTGACTCAAATATAATTATGTCATTACGTTATATTAGGTTGTTATGCCCATTTTCAAGACCAGATAAATGATAGTCTGACGGTGCAACATTAGGGCTATATGGAAGATGAATAACTTTCCAATCAAGGTCTTTCAAAATTTTCTGAGTCATCAAAGACACATGTGGTCTAGCTTTGCATGGTGAAACACAACGCCTTTCCTATTGATCGATTCTTGTCGATTTATTGCAATTGCCTACTGTGCTCTAGTTAATTGTTGCCAGTACAAAATCGAGTCAACATTTTGACATGGTTGGAGTATTTCTTGGTAGACGATTTCCTTATAATCCCACCAGATGCAAAGCATGACTTTCCTTGGTGTCAATTTCGGCTTTGCTACAGTTGGTGGGGTCTCACCACGTTTTGTCCAGGATCATTTTCTAATATTGTTCTCATATCAGATCCACTATTTCTCAACCATATTAAGACGTTTCAAGAATGGTTCAACAGACTTTCTCTTTTCAACAATGTTGGGATATTTAAATTTGGTCTATTAAATTTTTCTGTGTTAAATCATGTGGAATCCAAATCCAATATCTTTTTAAAACCAACGTTCTTTAAATGGTTTAAAGCGATTTGATGATGAATACCGAGGTCTCCTACTATTTTATGGTTGCCATATGCTTGTCTTCCTCCACCTTATGAATGATTTCATCGACTTTTCGACATGTTAGCTGGCCAAAACTATGTGTGTCTTTGAAATGACACAAATGAAATGAGACAAATATACACAATAAAATTTAAATTGTTTGGTTCTTTGGTGGCTTATTCATTAATAAATGTGAAATATTTCTAATTTAACAACGTAATGTGGAGATAAAAGAAGGAGCTCGTCTAAAAATTTTGTTGGTTAGAAAAGGACTAATTCGATTATTGATAACCGTTTGTTATTATATTAAATAATGATCCTTCTTTTAGAAAAAATGCCTAAAATAGGAAGATGTTCATAGAAAGGCCATGATCCAATTTGACAATAAAATACCTTCATCAATCATTGTATGATCTTATTTTGAGCGGAACAAAAATGTTGAGAGGAATACCATGATTTTCTCATAGAAAATATTATTGTCCTTTTGAATTTATCGTAAACATTCTGTAGAGAAATAATATAGTACATTTAGATTAGGACCATTACATCAACAGTTTCTTCCTGGATTATCGTAATAAAAGGGAGAAATGGTTCTTGTGTGAATGTGAAAATATTAATTAAAATGATGAAAGAAAATAATCAAAAAAGAAAAGGAGGAGGTGTCACCTTTCCAGATTACCGAACGAAGAGACTGAAAAAGACGGTCACAGTTGGTATCAATTAATCATCTAAGTTCTTAAAATATAAATAATCAAAGAGGAATTTCGTTTGTTGTCTTAGTAAAGCTCCACAGGTAATTAAGACGACAATTTATTTTTACGGAATATTACATCAAAATGAAAATGAAATTAAATTAAATTGAAAATGGAAAACAACAAAAAGAACAGAAATTCAATTCAACTGAAAACAACGTAGGAAATGAAAATTATATTTCTGGATCTGCTTTCATTTATGCCATACAAACAATAATAATTACACTTATAACATGTTCATGATAAGACTGCTAAGAGGGAAGATATGAAGGGTTCAATTTATTCTTAAATCATTAGAAATTTCAAAAGGTGCTTTAAGTTCTCATAAGGATTTATTGTTACACTATTTTAATTTATTTGGCGTACAAGTATGGCTTATTCGTTTGCTAATTGGTGCGGCTCACTTTGCTAAGCATATTTCATAATAATAATAATAACAATAATAATAATAATAATAATAATAATAATAATAATAATCCTATTTTTACTACTGTGCGGGATTTTTTCATTTTTTGTTTATAAATTGTATAATTGAATCAAGATAATAACAATAAAATTTATTTAGTCTACATAATAATACACAATCAAAATCATAATACGAGAAAATGTTCTAAACTCAAATAATCAAAAGAAAAAAGTCAATTGATCAAATTGTTAATAACAACTATTTCAAAATGTAAAAATAAAATAATCAATTAAATAATAAATAACTGATCAATAAAAAAAGTTTGTGAATCAATCAAATGTTAATCAGAAAAAAATTCAAAAATTATCGCTTTTGTGGTGATGGGTTGTTGGGTCATTGGATGAGGCAAACCGACATGCTCATAAACTACCGAACCCCACAGGACCAATCGTTGACTTCTGTCGTATTAACAACATATTCACAAATATGTTTAATCTGCAGTGAAAACTTTTTCGACGATTGTTAGCTTGAAAATAAATTTTTTCTTCAGTAGAAACAGCTCTTCTTCGACACGAAATCTGATCAACTAAATATTTTGGGTAATGTATTGCTTTTTATATTGGTCATCCAACTGCTCAATCATTGGTTAATATTCTTATCGAGAAATGTAAATTCTCTCTTTTGCCGTATAATTAATCAGGCTCTAATTGCGGACCTTAACTAATCTTGACAAATCGATATTGTCAAGATTAGGAAAACCCAGATAATATTTTTTTATTATGTAATTTTATTATTTAAAATTATATTATTATTAGAATTTAATTAGTATTAGAATTATTATTATTGCAATTTATTATCATTTATATAAATCAAACCCTTTGGCTGTCTTTAAAATTAGCAGCCTTTGGAAAATCCAAAAATAATAATAAATAATATTAATAACAATATCAATATTTAAAGACTGAATAGACTCTAAATGATTATTCTTTCTGCTTGAATGGCAAAAAAGAAGATTAATTTTCTTTTGCCTTTGTAGGACTTTCAAGAAATGAAGTTTAGCTCTGGATGACTTATTTTGGAATTAAGTAATCTACTCTCTACGTGAGCAGCAGAGAGAAGAATATTTCTCTTTTTCCAGGATTTGGCTGGTTCTAGAAAATCTCAGTACTGGATGCTGTCGGCTAGAACAGCCTAAATAGAGTGTAAGCACAGGTCTCATAACTTAAGAGCAGAGAGAATAAAAAATAAAGATTAGATTTGGATAAGTAGTTGATTTTGATAAAAACGATATTACTGATTTATAAGTGGAAAAAATTTGATTTTTTTTGTGCTTTTGTGCTTTTGTGCTTTTGTGCTTTTGTGTTTGAAGATTGGTGAGTTCTCTTATAGATCTGGGCAATCTTCGTGTGACCCAAACTGAAGTCGGTATTGAGTACCATTGTTCTATTTTTATATAATAATAGTCATCATTGATTTTCAATAACGTGATTATTTTTTTTCATTATTGGCCTTCTATTTTATTACTGATATTAGTTTTTTCTTGAGCATCGTTAGATAAGAACATTTGCTGATTAATAATTCTTGAAACTTTTTCATGTAATCATAAGAGATTTTTTTCAGGGTTTGGCAGGTTTACTCAAGGAAATTGATATCTTGCGATGTGATCTGAGACTTATTGATGATTGTAATTGTAGTTGTAGTATTTCGTATTATCGATTAAATAGTGTTTTTAGACTTTAGTGTTTGTTTAAACGGTATTATTTATCATCAAAGCACAACTCGAAGAAGATTGTTGGAATCAGATATAAAAATTAAGTTTGGCTCATAAAATATTTTTTATCTTTCTGATTCCTGGAAAATATTTTTGCAATATTTGTTTATCTGCGTAATATATATTTGTGTTACCCGTTTTTCAAAATTTTCTACATATTTTGTGTTTTCAATGACAAAATTTGTATCTGAATAGATACTCTCAGAATTTTTAAACTCCATGAGATGTCAATTTATTTTCCACCTTAAGAGGCCGAATATTCAAAAAAATTTTGACTTAAACCATGAGAATTCCACATTGGCACACATTTATAAAAAATATATTTCTATTATTTTTAATTTTTTAGTAATTATTATAATTTTATAATTTATTTTAAGCTGAACCAGAAGATATTTTGTAAATAATTAAATATTTTTAAAAAAACTGATTTAATTTGGTAATTCTAAGCGTCAAAGATTATATATTGATTCAGGCCTGCCGAGAAAGTTTACCACAAAATGAAATTTTGAGGATGATTTCAACAACAACAAAAATATGAACCCAGAAGGAACAGTAAGATAATGCATTCTCGTCATGCAGTCAGACAGCTATTGGGCTGTGCTGGATCCTCAACGGATCTCATATTCCATAAAAATGCGAATTTTCGATTTTTTGTCATTACTCATAAGCCATAATTTACAGATTATATTATTTAAAAACATAATGTCTGACATCAATTTTTAAATTTTGTGGGCCTAACAAAATATTAAAACAAGAATTATTAATTTACAATAAAAATTCCCAAAGATCAAGCTAAAAGGGATCAGATAAAATTATGCATCTCATACTGTACGACATGATAAAACAAGGATTATGCAAGACAGAATACTAATGCTTCTTTCGCCCTTATTTTTCATAGCCTATGAAATGTAGGATAAAAGATTTGAATTTTGATGTGTTACTTCGGCCGCCATACTCATCAAACATTCACTGATCGAATTACTCTGTTGTCAAAAAGACTAAATAATTTGATTGTCTCGAAAGCAGATCAGGTGGGACATAATGTACTTTGAATTTTCTCAATGATATGGAATCCTTAAACTATAAAAAGTCAGTGGTCACACTTGTAAAGTGTACAATTTAAAAATAAATAAACGAGCAGAAAAAAGAATTCAACAAAATGATTGCGTTTTTTAAGTTATCTAGAGGAAAAGGTTTATTAACTTATTTTAACATTCCAAGTTGTAGTTATAAACCATCTATCCGATAAATCATTAAAACCCGTTTATCTTTTGAACGTTACCCTAAGAACTAGTTCAAAATTATCCCAGTAATTTTTAATAAAATATTAATTATTATTACTAAAGAATGTTTTTTATAATATTTTAAATTTTATTTATTCATTATTTATATTTATTATAATATTGGAAATGGAGGAAGGTCATTTAAAAAGGAAACAATCAATTGATTGATTAAATAAATTTTTCATATGAAATTTTTTGTAAAATTTAATTAGAAACGGCATTAATATTTTAATATTAATAAATATTATATTTTTAATAAATATTTAATAATATATTTATATCGATATTATTTATATATTATTTTATAATCAATATAAAAATTATTTATGGTCTGAATTTTTTTTATAAATTATTATTATATTATTATTAAAGAAAAAAAAATAAAAATCTAGAGAATTTTATTAAATATAAATTATGAAATTTTACATTATTATTTCTAATGAAAATCCAAGGGGAAAAACTATCAAATTGACCATAAAGCTGAATTCATTTCTGGGAAAATGGGGAAATTTATATTAATAACTATATTAAAAATTGTTGAAATTTTCGGTATTTCTTATTTTCAACATTATCTCCAACGGTTGGAAAAACGTAAAAATTTATTTTGATTGGCATATTTTTTGTTGAAAATGAAAAATTTCCAACAAAATTCACTGAAACCATATTTTGCGATGTGAATAATTCCATGTATTTTGTTACGCCCCACAATTTTTGCAGTTACAAAACTTTTTTTATGAAAAAATAAAAAAAAGTATTCTTCCATAATGAAAGAATCTGTACTGCTTGATTTCAATTCGAATCCGTTTGTAGTATCAAAATGGCATTATAAACACACATTGACGAAGATACAAACACACACACACACTGATACAGACACACGGACACACAGAGAAATACAGCCACCCATAGACAAACGAGATTGTCGACAAGCCCACACGGATGCACACAAACAAACACACAAATACGAACACCTCAACCAACACTAAGCCGACATTCGGAGACCACGTTGGAAATTCATTCATTATAAGAACGGGAGGATAATGCTAATTCAAGATCAAGACTTGATTATTGTTGGCTAGACGCATCTGGGCAATGGCTACCGGTCTTCTTAAGTAAATAACCAAGTATCTAACAATTTCCACAACTGTACCCGTGTAATTGCAGTGACTGTGTGCACCTGCATTAATGAGCATTAATAGTGATGACAAATCATATCACATAGACCGCTCGCTCGACAGCGCTCTCCATTCATTTCTCTTATGCGCAGTTTGGGTCTGTCATCATCATGATTATCGTCGCCCGTCATTGCCAGTGATAATAGCCAGCTTCCTTCGTCGTAGCTCATTACAAGGAAAGTACCGTAAAAAGCTATCTATCAGCCAGCTGGAGAGGGGCAGCGTCAGATTGAGGGAGGTGGGTTCGTTACACCAGAGGTCGACACATCTTTTAACCTGTTAATGTATTCGTCTGCATACGACACCGGCTTCAGATGTTCACAATTTTCACACACACCTACTCAGATGACTGTCAGTGTCTCTTTGAACAGCGACCAATTCTCATGACAAACACACACACATACAGACACTGGCAAACACGCCCACCCACTAGCTCGCAGACACACAACAAATGGAAAACACAACGACCTCTAAAAACGAACATCATTCACGAGACACAGCGGATCGTAATCATCACTTTATTCCTTTCTATCACAAAAAGACAAATACACACAAACGCACACTCACGCGCACACACACAAACGCAGACACCGATGTCTATGAATATGTTTGTATTGGGAATTCGTGAAAAAATATGAGCGGTAATTTGTATTCAGCTGCAACTGACATTCTGCAAGAGCCATTAGCGTTTCGGCGAGCCTGTTGTGCCATGGTGTGTGTGTGGGTGTGGAAGTGGCTGTATGCCGCTCTGCGGGTGTGTGTGTGTTTAGTATTTGTAAGTGTTTAGTCAAATAGATGGGCATGATAAACATGTTGAGGAACACGAGATTGATTCTCTCCTAAATTTGCAAAACCAAAAAAGGGAGTCACTTATAAAAGAGAGCCCGACACTGGTTTTACAGTCAATAGCGATAACCAGTAGCAACTCTTCTATCGTTGAGATACAACTGCTTCTATACTGATTTATTACAAGAACTCAACTTTAACCCATCTTTATCAAAGAAACGGCAAAAGCAAAATATTTCCCAGGTACATTTTTAATTCATTCTTTCTTTATCACTTTTTACCATTTGTTTTATATATTTTCGATGGCAAATTCCCTTTTATGTGATTTTATTTTATTTATATTTATATATTTATATATTTTTTCTTTCATCGGATCATTGCCGTCGTTGTTGGTGAAGTAATTTTTCAAAAATAATATTATCATTTGGCTATTATTCAATACAGAAAAAATATAATAATATAATTATTATTAATTATTAATTATTTTTATTTTATGCGATGATGTTGGATGTGAAATTGAATGTTGTAATATTTTATGTGACGAAAAAAAAACCGATTATGGGAAAATATTTTTTTTCAGTTTTTTTTCGTTTAAAAGGAATTTATGATTTACGTTTGTTTAAATGTGTCGGAAAATCTGGAACAATTTAAGATTTATTGTTTTTTAATTAAAAAAAAACCTTTAATTATTTCTCGTGAGGGTTACGGTGAAGACTTGTTGATAATTTTTATTGTTATAATAATAATGTGATATAATATAATATTTATTATTGACTTATTATTGTTATTAATGGATTATTTAAAACAAATATATATTCTTTTATATCAATAATTATATCAATATTTATATTATATTATATTATTATTAATTTAATTTTGATATTTGTACTTTTTTACTGTTTGCTGTTTATTTTTTTAATTTTATTAATATAATTTTTTTTTATTAATTTTATCAATATTTAAAAAAAAATTCCCAATTATTATTTCATTTATGATAATAAATATATTTAGCCGGGCCTTTTTGATCAAATAATGATCAAATATGGATATATTGAAAGTTTTGTCCATTGAATATTTATTATGGTTTGGCAATTTTTGAAAATTCACCACAGAATTTTCGTTTGGAATTGCAATTTTATTATATTATATAAAATATTTTTTTTTCTTTAATGTGGTAAAATCGCCAAACCTGAAAGAGTATTAATTCTTATTCTATATGACGAAACTGGTTATTTATCTGTCGAACGAGGTCGCTATGTAACTCTGCAGTTGCGACTAAATTAATCCCTTATTTCCTAAATTATCGTGCCTCCTAATCGGCAATGCTCCGATTGAGAGAGAGACCAGGCTTCATTAGGAGCAAGCAAGCGCTGCATCACCATCAACGAACCCATTTGCCGTCTTCTCTCCAGCCTCAGCAGCAATTAGCCACAGCTGGCAACAGTCTCTGGGGCTCCCACTCACCGGCATTCTGTGTTGCTGGCGTGCTAGCAAAGTAAATAAGACATGTCCCAGTCGCATTAGCCGATCATTGCAATGCAGTGGGTGGTGTTTGGGGAATTTCCCAGCACCAAGTTCTCAGTCACGAATTAGAATCCGCCTCACCCGACCTAACTAAGTCACAGTGGAGTTAAAAGAAACCTGTCATCTATCAATCGACTGCCTCATTTTACACAAGACCCTAATCGGTGTACGGGGGGTGTTTCAGCTCTTGATATATGGTTTGTGTGTGTGTATATGGGGCTATCTCATGTTTCAGAAACACGCGCTCGCGCGATGTGGACACTGGCATGCAACGGTGATGGAGCCGGCGATGATGGACTCTGCAGCATCGGCAGCATCAGCAGCATCAGCAGCACTGGTAATGGATGTTCTGCTTCTGCCACTGTTCCCCCAATACTGTTCTCCCTGTCTATCTTTGTATGGATTGCTCCTTATCTGCCGGAAGTGAGATATAGAGCTGTGAGCTCATTTGCTATTGAATACGGGGAATATTGGAGAGATGGGTGTTTTTTGCTGCATACTTGAATAATCTACGGGTGGTGATGTTGGCAAATAATTGTGGAAGATAGAAAAATGAATGCCTGAGCAGAATCAACAAAGAAACCCATGCTAGTTAGAAACCCCAGCTTGGTGCTGAAAGCAGATTTATTTCCATCTGTCGATGAAATGTAGTCGTATTTCATTATGTGTAGGGTTTTTTCGCCTGTGAGAAACGAACAATTGCTGCGACTGACTGGAATTTCCCTCAGGAAACTCTACTTGCTGTAGCTGCCATTAATTTTTTATCCATGAAAATCTGATTCTCTAAGCTGTTTTTGAGTTGGATTTTTTTTCGCTTTTTTTTATCCTGACTTATTGCAACATTTTTCAGATTGTTTTTTCGTTTTTCTTTTCATTTTTTCCATCATTCGAACATCAAGACAATCTCTCTTTACACCAGCCCTCTCTCTCTCGCTCGCTCGCTCGCTCAAAATCAAAGACGTTCTCATCATTACAATCAATTTTCCACGAAAGTTCCACGAAACTCTCTGTTTCAGATTTTTCAATTAATTGATTCCTGGTGCATTTATTTTATTTATTGAACGTTATTTTATTTTTCATAAATTGAGTCTCGCTGATTCTTCGTTTTGTTTTCCACGAAATTCGCCCGTAATTATCTGTGAGAAGAATTATTTTATCATTTTGCTTTTTGAAAAATATTATTTTCTCTTATTTCTTTCACAAATCTCCTTCAAATATAATAATTTATAATATATAAAATAAAATCATTGTCCATGAAAATTTAAAATATTAATAATAATTATTATTTTAATTGTATTATTTTTTGTTTTTTACTATTATTTTATAATTATATATTTTTATTATCAATATTATTTTTTAGAATTATTATTATTTATTTTTATTATTATTCTACATTTTGGCTTATCAAAATATATATTCTTTTTTTCCAGTGACGGTACGATTCAAAAACAATTTTCTTTTGTTATTTTCTATTAATTTTTTTTTCGTTACGCTCATTTATTGCATATGGTATCCATTTTCCATCCTTTTGAATCTTCACCATTGTTCGTAATCGATCAGAAATTGCTTATTGGCTAACATGAAAGACATCTGCAAGTCGTTGTTGAGTTCGCACGCCGTCTTCATTCAACAATGGTTGCAAATCTGTATCTTCGAAAATTTTTGAATGACCTGGGTGTCCGGTGTCTTGTATCGTGACATATGATGTTTTTGCATTTATCAAACCAACGTTCGCTGTGTTTTTTGAAATGGCGCTTTGTCACTATAGGTTTCCAAAATTATACAGTAACTCTCGGCTGTATTTTTCTTTTGAAGTATCAGAAAAATTAAAATGTGCGGCAAATAATATTTATTAACCTGACCGAAAGAAATTTATTGACACAAAGTATATATTACACTCACTTCTGTGAGGTTGGACATGTTTTCAATTAAAGCGCGTGAAAAATATTATGTAAAAAAATTCATGAATATTAAAACAATTTATTTTAATAAATGGAAATATCGTTTCTTAAATCGTCATTTTCACCTTATACACATATTGTTATACAATAATATAATCATTATAATCATTATTTTTATTATAATGAATTGATAATTGGAAAATTAAAAAATCTTATTTTTTCTTTTTGTTAATTAAAGACCCTTAGAATTTTTAAAATATTTTATCATGATCTTTTATTTATTATATTGGTCAAAAGGTGATCTTAATAATACAATAAAAGGCTGGGGGAATCGATATCCAATTGGGGTCTGTCTCGAAATGTTCATAGACGTTATTCCTTTGATGATTTTTCCATTTTTCTTTTACGTGATACTTTCTTCATCGACCAAATAAAAAAACCCCAGGACTTTTATATGAATCCAAAGGAAGATTTATTGGCATTTATATTAATATTTTTTGACGAGAATTAGATTTTCCAGAACTTCCTTTGATATATTAGACATTGGAAAGTTGAAAAACCGGGGGAACTTGGATTTACTAGAATGACATTTTCGGTTTTTTCCCCCGATTTTTTCCGTCTAAATAATAATTTAGCCACATAAAATATTCCGAATTAATGTTTTTATTGCGAAGCCAAAAATCAAAATTTAATAAATTAAAACAAAAATTGTTTTTCTGCTCACCATATTATTTTCTGAATTTCCAGTCTCATTAAAACAAAATAATAATTTTCTCCAAAAGAAATGATGAAAATTTTTTTATTTGTAGATTTTAAAAAATAAGAAAAAAAGAAAAGAAGAAAAGAAAAAAGAGAAATGACATAAATTATTAATAAAAATCAAAGTGGAAAACGAGAAATAATATAATAATAAATAATTAAATTACATCGTGGAGTAATTAATTAATTATTTATGGAAATAGTTTCAATTAATCGACGGGGTTCCAGAATAATAATAAATAATTGGTATTGGTGTAAAGACTGTCAACATTTATCCATTCCGACAAATTGGCCAAACGGTTCCGGGCTGCCAGAGGAAAATTTATACCCTTTCCTCGCGATTTTGCCCCACTGCCAGTCAGATGGGGAAGTTCACAATGTAAAGCGATGGCATCTGATCGAAGCCCCTGTTCCATTATTTTCAGTTGGGCACCAGCTTTGGTCCTGCAACCCAAAAAGTGATTGACAATTTCACCGAGACAGATTTTATCCATGCCTTTGGCTGCGTAATTAATGGCCAATATTTTATTTAGCGTCCCCCAACGTTTTGCTGAAACGAATTTTGTTCCAGCCCGGTTCAAAGCAAAGAGGGTCGCACAGATCTTTGGTTGGACAAAGATTCACGAGCTGTGTACCAGTTGAAAGATACACGCGGAAAATGTATAAATAAATAAATCATTTTCATTTGTGATTTTGGGCCCCACTGGTAGGGGTGGTAACGGGAAAATCCAGTACAATTACCAATTGTTATTATTCATTATTTATTAATTTTTTTGTACCATCAATTCGCTGTGCCCCTCTCGCTCCCTCCAGTGAAAGAATGTTTCAAAAATGTGTACATTTTTCGAACAAAAAGAAATATATCATTAAAGGGATTTCCAATGAAAATCCAAAGGGAAAAGTGAATTAGATAATCGGAAAGATGAGAAAGCTAAACGAGAAAATGTGAACAAAGATGAAAGGGTGTCCTTCGGGCTTTGAGATATCGAACTGGTTCCAGATACACCAATCCTTACATGGACATGGACGACATGGACATTCATTACCTGTTCGTGATAGACACGAGCGAAAAATTGGAACTGGTTGAAATTGCCATTGATTTTCGTCGTGATTTCGTTTATGGTGGAATCGGGCACTATTTTCCGGGCTCGATTTGATAGTTGCCCATCAGTATTAGTGAGGATATTGTCAATCAAGGGCATTGCTGATAAAGTTTATTCACAACAACGACAGATGTTGGTCCTAATAGTCACCCCGTCCTTGTAGATCACCTAAAAGAAGGCACAGTCTAATAACATGATAGCCAGCAGCTTCTTGGATGTTGGTATTTAGTTTTATAATAAAGTTTGATCATCGACATCATTCAATGATCAATCATTGTGGTTGTGGTTGTGGTTGGGACAGTATCACTACGGGCCCTTCTTAATCCGAAAAGTCAACACTGATTTTCCTAATCAGTATCAGTAAAAAATCAATGAGACGACTTTAATATTGGGAAAATATTGCCCTCGGAAATTTTGATTTTTCGTTATTATTATTATTATTATTATTATTATTATTATTATTATTATTATTATTATTATTATTAT
>JBBMKC010200164.1:0-14161 GCA_037834085.1 Bipalium vagum | reverse complement strand
TTTAACTTTTATTACCAAAATTACAAATTTGTGGATTTTTTAAAGGGGTGGACAATTCGTTGGACCAAACTGTATATACTTCAGTTAATCCATATCGTTTTTTACCATGAAATTGAATGTGGATTAATTCGATTTGGATTAACCTAACCACACTCTATAAATAGCAACCAATAATTATAAATACATCTAAAATTACGTTTGTATTAAATAACTATATATACTTTGAAAATCCATACGTTTCAATGAAATGATATTAAAAGTAAGAGTCATATTAATTGTTACGAATATCAATATTTTAAAACTTTTATTTGTGAATATCAGTAGATCAGAAAAATGCTCTATCTCATTTCTTTTTCTCAATATTTTTCGTTGTTATGCCAACACCTTTGAAATACATTTTCAAAAAGAATTTTAAAATAATCTTCTGAGATATTGCGTTTTTAGAAAAGAATGGTAAAAATTGGGAAAGTGCTGTATTTCGCTCTAACAATAATCCCGTGCAGTCAAATGTGGATATTTCAGATACAAATTGTCACAGATTTCGATTATCTCCCGATTGTTCACTGAAAAATATGCTTAACAAACATTTTGAAAGTATTCTTGTCACTGTTTTTGTTTTATTAAATTGTATTGTATTTTTTGAACACGTTAGTCCTTGGGAAAAAACATGTCCTATTTGAACTCTATCTCAAACAATATAATCCCTTTCCCATCTCAAAATTGATCGCAAAAGGTCGATTGCAAGTGTCTTCTCTATTTCAATTAATAAACCAGCATTCAGTGGACATTGATAGTTTGGCTGATACCGTAACTCAGCAGCAGATTCCGATAATAATGACAATTGAAGATAGTGAATATTCTTCTGGTGAAACAGTTGGAGTTTTAAATGTCAGATTGTGTTACAGGTTCATTGAGCTCATTAAATTCATTAATAACATGTTTATAGGACAAAGTTGATGCAAACTATTAAAAATCCGAAGAGCGCGATCAATGCTTCACCTTACGTAAGTTTATTTTATAAAATTCTGAAAATGTTTCTATTGTCAAAATTCATAAAAATTGGCATTGTTGATAAAAATAACTACCAGGATTTTGTTATAAGCTAGGAGTTCATTAGATTTTACAATACATAAAATGAAAAACTTTTAGTAAATAGTAGTAGCTTAGTAAGAAATATATAAAGCAAAAATTGAATTGTTTAAAATCCATTGTTTATAATCATCTTGACCAGAAAAATTTTCTTCATCTAGAAAACTATGTTCACGAATGTTCTCTGTCTTCAAGATTTTCCTGTTCATCTTCATAAAAGTTAATTGTTGTCTTCTTGAATTCATTCTTAATTGCGGAACTGGAATTGTCTCAGATATCCCTAGATATATCTCCTCATAGGAATCTTGTATCAAATTACCTTACTTCGTATACTCCTTGTATCAATTCACTAAAAATTTCCCAATTTTGAAGAAGTCAAGTTTTGAATGATTTTTTCATGTCCAAGATTTTTCGTTATTTCATCTGGTATCGAGATAAATACTGCTCTCGCTGCAGCAAATCGGGATTTCACATCATCCGTGTGATGTTCGAGAGCCCGGTCCAAGAGTAATTACATAAGAAATTCAGCAGCTTTTGAATTTGATGAACTTCAATCATAGCCCACAGCTTCCGTTTAAATTGCAACGTATAAGTCCTTCACTTTTTATCTCACATAATTACCGTGTCTAGATTTAGTGATAATTGGTATTTTTACAAAATTTTATATTTAAAATGAAAAAAATTATGTACTATGTTATTGTTAAAAGTTTAAAAAGAATAATGCGTCCATTAATAATAATTGATTCATCTTTCAAAGAAAAATGTCCATCATGAAATTTTTAAAACCAATTTTGGTACTGCCTAATTTTATAGCTTTGTTGCCATATACGTCACACAATGTCCTTTATTTTAGTTGCATTTTTCCATTTTCTGAAATAATAAAGTAAAACTTTGCGCTAATGAAAGTTGTCATCTTCCATTCCTTTCAAGTAATTGTAAATATAAAAATATAAAAGAAATTGATTTAATAAACGATTAATATAATTCTTAAGTAATTATATAAAAATGGGTAAATCTTAATAAATTAAGGAAAAAAATACCCAATTACTTAGTTGCCAAGACAATAACTTTTTTACATATAATCTAAAATATCAAATTTTGTGATTCTTTCTTACTTAAAACCAGTCTTTTATTATCTTAAAAATAATACAAGCTGATTATCTTGACCATCATTATTTATATATAATCTTATTTAATATCATTTTACCTCCTTGTCATTTGCTTGGATCGTTTCAGAAAATTATTTTTTCTTCATATGAAATTTATTTTATATACAACTTTTTTTAATTTTCAAAAGAATTTCTCTAACGATATTGAAAACAATTCTCAATTAAATTAAAGTCACTTTTCTGTTTCCATACTTTATTTTATATACTTATTATTATCTCTATCATTTATGAAAGCCTTAGAACTACAATAAATCTGTCTGTATAAATTATTTTTCTTTAACCTTAAAGTTTCGGTGTAAAATTTTTCATAATTTTGTAAATTAATTGTTATTTGTTTATTTTATAGAACTTTAAATAATATTTGTGAAATCCTTTAAAAATCTTGTATTATATCAGTCATAAAACATGAATGTCACTTCCACACAAAATTCCACAAACTTTCTTAAGATCCGATGTACTAAATGTTGAATAATAAAATATATGTAATTCTCGATTTTTTGAAACAAACTTTCAGATTATTGGATTAACTTCTTTAATATATAGGATCAACCTATTATTCGGGTTGAAATTTTATCCGCCACTGGATTGCAGTATGCTGCTCAATCTATTGTCGAAACTCACCCCGAGTTGCAGTATCCTTCTGTAACTGGAGTTAATAGTCAAGTAAAGTTCTGGCTAACAGATGAGAGTAATAAGCACTGTCGAAGCTTCGTTAATTCTAAAGGCATTCAACGATTTCAGTTTAACTATACAAAAGTAGTTTCTCGGACTTTTACACCAAAGTACGATTATGTTTGTGAATTATTGTTGGGTCCTATTATCGATGAACTCGATGATGAAAACTGCAGCTCACTGTACAAAACATTAGCAGAAAAAATTCTTTGTGGAATCTATCAATTAAATGTGGAAGTGTATCACAATACATCTAATTCTATATATTGTGGTAAATGATTTCTTAATCTTATGTCAAGTAATAAGGATTTACAATAGATTTCGATCAAAATTCATCACATTCAAAGATTCTGATTGGAAAAGGAAGAACGTCAATTTCAGATTTACTGTTGCGTTCAAGTGGATTTATGGGTCCCTTTTGGATGCCAATTTTTTCTCCGATGAATGAAGATTCGGAGCTTGGTGGTACAAAGCTCAACTGGCCATCAAAAAGAAACCACGATCTTTTTACAATAGATAAACGTAAAACCGTGGGAGCGGTCGAGATCAGATTGGGATTCTTAGACAAAATGGATCGGAAAACTATTCTACAATTGGCAATGGATTCTGGGTATGTTGTACCTTGGACTAATCGTTTAGAAACCGAAGATCTGGTTTGGCAACAAATGGGTGAATATTCATTTTTATTTTATAATATCAACTTGTTCATAAAAAAGTTCACAAATTTCTACAATAAAGTTGAAAGTATTTTTGTACTAAATAACAAGTTGAGAATAATAAACGATTGGACTGATTTTTTAAACCAATGAAAATGAAATTAACTATTGTTTCAATTGTAATGATAAAGCTTGAACCATGGTGTTGGACGCAAAATCACAAAATATTTATTGATAGATATATTAACAATTTTTTTTTTTATAGGGAAAATAATAAAAAAAATTTAAAAATAAAGAAATTATTCAGATTAAAAATTTACATAACCTAAACTGATAATCAGAAAGACAGTTTTATCAGATCCTGTGAAACATATCATTCTATCTTAAAATATTTTAATAAACGTCAAGTTTCTTCATGAAATGATTTTGATTTTTATAAACTTTAAAGTTTTATGGTGAGAATTTTCAGCAAAAGTAAATTAATATACATTTCTCACCTTAAATAAACCTATCAATTATTGTGTTTGATATTAACAAATTTGAATAAAATCAATGTATAATGTGCTGGCTTGTATTCACCAACCATTTCGATTTTTCTTTTAATTCTACATAAATATGTATATATTGTTGGCAATATCAGATAACTAAGAAAGTTTGTGGTTTTTTTATATATGTGGATTAATTATTTATAGATAGCCATATTTTTTCTTTTTAAAAAGAAGTATGGTTTTATAATATTATATAAAATCTTAAATTTCGTCTTTATAAATTTTCTTTGATATAATTTCTATAAAAATGTATACGAGATGCGATCAAAAAATACCCGGACTTTTTTTATTCCCTAAGATAACTGCTGACAAAATTGTGCTTCATAGTGTTTTATACTTTTATGTTTTTTGTATTAAAAAATAAAAAATGTAAACATTTACTAAATGTGTTTTTTTATTTTTAGACGTATTTGTGTTATTATTTGAAGTATAATTGTCATGATTTGTAAAGAAGACCAACGTTATACTGAAATTTTGTATTATGAAATGCTAATTAAAGCATATGGTGATGATTTTATGTCAAAAACTGATGCATTTGACTGTTAAGCGATTTAGTTTAGATTCAGTTAAGGATGCTGAAAGACCAGGCAAACCTTCTTCAACGGAACCCGGTAATGTAGGATTTGTTGATGCATTGGTTCTTGATAATCGGCGTGTTAATATCAGACAAATAACAAAGTGGGTTGGCATCAGCTATGGTTCAGTTTGCCATATTTTATTCAGGTTCTGGGATACAAAAAGGTTTTGTGCACACTTGGTACCTAATGACTGGTCAATGACGTGCAGCGGCAAAATCGTGTAACTATATATCGGTTTTATCGGCTTCATGGTAATCATTTTCTCAATTCAATTGTCACTTGTGACGAAAGCTTGTTTGCTCTGGTTTAACGCTTCAGAGGAATATTGTAGGATATGTCGTGTGTTTGGAAACGATGACTTAGAGGAGAGATCATTTCAAAGAGTTTTGATCAGGGATGTCACTTTAAGATGCATCACGTTCTAGGTGACCATCATACATCAATGACGAAGGGTTAAAATAATATTGAGGAAAATTTCAAACTTCCGTGCCTTTTTGCATGTAATTTTAAAATTATTGAAACTGGCCAACTAGGTCCCACATTCATTAAAAGAGAACTAGCTTCACAAACATACATTTTATTCTTCTCATTTTTCACGATATGCTTTAACACCATTTTTTGACTTCGTGGTTACCTGTGGTGAAAAATGGATTTAATTCACTAATAACAAGCAAAATCATCTTTGGTTGTCACCAGAAAGATCCCATTCCACACACTCCAAAGACAACTAATCATATTTTGAAGATCATGGTAGCAGGTATCATTCACTTCGAGTTTCTCGACAGTGGTAAAACCGTCAATGTTTGCTGGTATGTAAAGCAATTTGATAAAGTAAAAGATTTGCTGCCTCAACTAAAACCAGCTCTAATTAATAGAAAGAAAGTAATATTAATACACGATCATGCAAGACTGTATAACGTTAAACTCATACTAGAGAAAATTGAAGCATTACATTGGGAAATTCTGGAACATCCACCATATTATCCTGATGTTTCTCCTACAGACTATAATCTTTTTCCCTCTGGAAAATAACAAACAATTCAAAAATAGAAAAGAAATTGAAGTGAAAGTTGGTAAATTTCTCGCCTCATAAGACTCTAGATTTTATAAAGATGGTATTTATAAATTTTTTTCTCGTTGGAAAAGTGTTATTGATTTTGATGGTAATTATTTTAATGAATAAAATTTAATTTAGGTTCATTTATTAGTCTGTATTTCATTCTTAATATAGTCATACAAAAATCCGCACAAACTTTTTTGTTTATCTATTTTTTGTGTTTTTTATAGATTAAAATACAATAATACATAGTTTTGGAATTTCTCAGTTCTTAGAAATGAGTGATTATTGATATTAACTATGGCAAATTCTTCAACCTAATTGTGCTCAAATATAATTTTATTACCGAAATAAGAATATTCCCAAAGCAATATTGCACGTGCTTGAATGTGTTGGGTAGTTTCACCACCTAAGGTCCTGTAGATCTATACGTAGAGAAACCCAGTATTACCATTAATACAGGCTGTTTCATTGAAATATTAAAAGTTCGTCACTTTGTAATTGCATCCTATTTTAACAGGTAAAGCCAATGTAAGCTTGACATCATAATAAAAGCATCATTATGTTGATACCTTTCCTGGATCATCCCGGACGATCCAGTGAAAATTACTAAAATCAAAAGTTTCCAGCATGAAAACAATTTAATTTCAAGATCTGTGTATAAAAAGTATTGCAGCTTGGTCCAAAGAAATTACATCGGCATATTGCTGATAATTGATTTATTTGATGTCTTGTCGAATTGAAGCCGTAGTATATATGAAAATTGATATATCATGAGTAACTTGTTTATGTTTAATAAATTGCATTACATCGAATTGGTTGGTGAATTATGATCAGCATGAAATAATTATTTACAAATTCTACCAATTCCTTTCTTAAAAATGACTAGATAAAAAAATTTATAAAAAAAATTTAAATATGATATTAAGTGTATTTTCTAGTGATTAATTTCTTTTGGCCACATTTCTAGTAGTAAATAAAATAAAAGTTACTAAATAAATGTAATAACATTAATAAAGTTTTACATTAAAATTAATTTGATTGGTTTATTTAGCTATTTTCATTTTAATATCTTCACACTACTGGATGTTGTACTGTTTGTTCTAATTCCAATTACACAATTTGGGATTGTCATAATATCAATATATTAAATTTAGATGTGCACGGTTTTACTTTCAAAAATATTATCGTCAACGTCGAAGAAGTTGAAATTTCAGAAAAGCTTATCAATTCGATTTTTACTCCTGAAGTCGGATATCAAAAATCGTCGTTAAAAATTTTGGTCAGATATCGAATGTACAAACAACCTGTATCCAACTCACCTAATTTTTTTCTTAACGAGCATGAAATTTCCGAGAAAGTGTATATACCAGTATTAACCTAAGAATATTTAGAATTTATTTATATGCATGTTTTCTGTTAGATTAATCATTCCCAGACGTTCTGTTACAGAGTCTCGAGTGATCTTTTCAGATATTTGCGAGAGTCAAAATTGGAAGTACAAGTGTGGGTTATTTATGGATCTCACAACCAAACCAACTTTGACGATAGTTACAAGAAACCAGATAATCCCAATGATGTGAGATTATTGGGCAGTGCATTTTTTGAATTAAGCAATCTCATTTTACCATGTGATCAACCGGAGAAATGTTTGAATTACATTTTACCAATTTGGAAGCGTGGTGTTCCACATTGTGGAAATTCTAATGTTTCTGTTTCCATCAAAATATTTGGATCTATGTCTCCGTTGCCTGGAGTAAGAATTGATAATTTTCTAAATTTATGATAATACATATAAATATAATTAATAAATACTATTCAGATAATTATGCAGATAAATGACTTTTATTAAGATATTTTCTCATAAAACTTTATTTGTCATAAATTTATTTTGATATGTTGATTTCAATTTTAATTAAATTTTGTAAATCATTAATTTCACTTTTATTAAGTGTTGTGATATAAAAACTTCACTAAATTTATAAATTAATCTAATTTTTCTTTTCATAATTTAACAATATCAACTTTTAAATTTTAATTGGTTCTGATTTTATAGAAATATAATGATGATGATAATAATAATAATAATAATAATAATAATAATAATAATAATAATAATAATAATAATAATAACAATAATAGATAACTGATAATTTAATAATATGATATAAAAAGTGATTATTACTAAGACGGATAAGGCCACTGAGCGGAAACTTTGGAATACGTAATATATCACAACAGTTGGAAACATTAATTTATGTTAAAGATATTTCCGTTAGATATAACAGTATTATTTCTGATTTAATATAAACTAAAAATAGACAAGATTATTTATTAAGATTAAATTTTTATTACATTTTTGTTTTAATTGATTTGATAACTAAATTTTTCATAGAACAAATATCAGTATAATCATAGGAATATTAATATCAAATCTGTGTTTTTTCTAATATATTTACAATTCCTTACATTACAGGTAGTATGGAGATAATATCAGCTTGCCCGACTTAAATGATAGATTTTCGTTTTATTATTTCAAAGATTTGTTAATCAATTAATTTTTATAATTGTTTTAATATATTAAACTGAAGCGCCATTTTCGGTTTTTCATGTAATTCTATAGGTAAACAGTTCAATTTAAAATTATTTTTTTTTTGCTTACATATTTCTTTTACATATTTTTGTAATTTTTAGGACATGGCCGAACAATAACTTTGAATTTACATGCTTTATGAATTCTAGCTTCATCATAATGCATGAGAAGCAACTAGTAATATTAATTTTGCATAGAGTGATAGTTTTATAAGTTCAACACAAAGATATTTTTGAAAGTAATTATTTCAGAACTGAAATTGATTACCGTGGAAGATCGGCTACTGTTGTTACTAACGACCATTGGAAAGCATTAGTGGTAAACGATTTGAGAAAATTCGGTTAGAGAACTAGCTGAAGAGTTTAATGGCACCCAAGTCATTTAATTCCTGGCACCTTCAAGAGATTGGTAAAATAAAAGATTTCGATAAAATGGATACAACACCAATTAAATGATAAGAAAATAGGATCATCGAAATTTTTCGTTGATTTTTCGTAACCGAAATGATACATTTTTATCTCTAATTGTAATCTGTGACGAAAAGTAGGCCTTGTATGACAATCGTCTAAGATCAGCACAATAATTGGATGCGAATGAAAATCCAAAATATGTGCCTAAGCAAAGACTTCACCAAAAGAAGACTGTGATTACTGTTTGGTATTCTGCAGCAGAGATTAATTCAGTATAATTTTTAAAATCTGTTTATCCATAAAAACTGAGGCATGCTGCACGAAATTGAAATAGTACAATGGAGGTTGCTTGAAAATGAAACAGCGCCTTTTAATAGGGGCCATGTGTTTCAAGATTAACAGAACAAATGTTACAAAAATTGAAATAAGAAGTTTTACCTCATCCAGCTTATTCACGTAATTTCATTTCTATTTTTCACAAAGGGTAAAAAAGTATAACAAAGAACATTTAATAAATATCGTAATTAAAAAATATAAAATCAATTAAATAAGCAAAAAACATCCGAACACCATTTTATTAATCTTCAATTACTCTTTTAAGTCTTGATTCATTTAAGTAATGTAACATATTACGTAGCCATTCTACACAGTCATTCGTCGTAATCTGATCAAAACCATCTCTAATCCCATGTAATAAGTCCTCTTCAGACTGACAACATAAGCTTTTAACATACCCCTTCCATTTAGAAAAGCAGTTTTCTATGGGGTTCAAAAATGGACTGTAGGGTGGCAAGTATTCAAGTACATGCTCCCTAGGTTCAATGACTCCTCGTACTTAACCAACACGATGAATTGTAGCGTTGTCCATTATTAATACACATTTGACTTTTCGGTTGGATTCCAAATTATCCAAAAGACCATTAATAAAATCCACAAAAGACCAACCATTAAATGCCCGATCTTTCACTTCTTTCACCAAAACACCTTCAATAGATATGGTTGCCCGAATGGTTGGAACAATAGTGCTTGCCTGCCTTCCAATTCTTGACCATCAGCGGTTTCTGCGCATAGATACACCAAAACCGGCTTCATCAATATAAATGAATTGTGATCTTAAGAATTTACCTGATAATAAGTCACTTTTATCATATTTAACAGTCGGTTTTTCTTAATATCAATTTCGTTTATTTAGGAATTTATTAAAATAATTTTTTCAATGTTTTTTCTTTATTTTTTATTTTTTTTATTTTATTGAAAACAGTGGAATCCATCTGCACAAGACTTTTAAATTTTTAAATCTTGATGCAAAACGATACATACAACACCATATCTTGGATATTTAAAATTCTTTGTTGTGTTATTGCATTTTTTGGCGTCCACTGCATGGATTATTAATCATTATATGATCGCGTCGAAACTACAAAGCCCATCTTTGAACAGTTGAAAAAGAAAGAACGCCATCATTTGATACTTTGACCATGTTAGTAAGAATTTCTCTTGTGGATTATTCTTCCAAGACAAAGAATTTTATGATTCCTTGATATTCAAATTTTACCATTTCACAATTAATGTCAATTCAAATTATTTATGGAAATTATATTATGATTATGTTAGTATTAAAGATGAAATATTAAAATGGCTTTTATATATGCGCTTTATTGTTAAAGTAACCCTGTCGCTTTCAAAACTTTTCAAACAAAACATTCTTAATTAATAATTGTAAAATACTAAATAGGGATCAAAAAACTTTTATAGATATTTTTATTGATATTTTATTTGTTTAAATATTTCAATTATATAAATTTAATAATCTCAGCATTAAATTTGCCTAAAGAAATTTGGCAAATAATTGTTATTTATTTATTGTTTATTTTATTTCATTATAGGCAAAAATTTAAAGCAAAAAGCTGAAGGATCTTAATTGGGAGGTTTTGTTGCATCCTCTATTTAGTCATGTTATTGAACCGTCATACTATCATTTGTTTCGTTCACTGCAGAACTTCCTTGATAGTGTAAAACTGAAGTCAGAAGAGGACACCGAAAACCACTTATCTCGGTTTTTCAGCGAAATATCGAAGAAGTTCTACAGTGCGGGAATTCAAGCTTTACCAAAGAGATGACAAGACACTGTCGATCTAAATGTTACGAATGTAGTTAAATAAAGTTCTGATATTTTCTTAATATTCTTACGCTTTTCATATTGCTAAAATCGTCAGAAACAATTTAGACAACCCAATACTTTCCATTCTAAAAATTCACAGCGTAATATTGTGGTACCCCATAAAAAATAAACAGAATTTAACTCAGAAGATTAAATTATTATTACTATTATTATCATCAGAAAACAGCCTTATCCTAAAAAACAAAAAAATAAGAAACATTAATATTATATTGATCATCAATGGTTGAGTTTAATAATGATCAAAGGAGGAAATGAAATTACCAAAACTATCGCAATTTGTATTTAGCACCCCACATTTGTAAGCTCTTTATTTTTGATAAAATCTTATTATACAAAGTTACCAATTGACACTCAAAAGAACTTAAAAGATTTGCGAAAGATTACGTTATATCAAAAAGCATAATGATTAAAGGTCAAATTATCAAACATTCTCAAAAGAGAATAGTAGAAAAGTAATTTTCTTAATGGATAATGTATGTTTTATGATTTTAAACTCGTGTTTTGTACTGTTTTATGAATTGAAACAGTCAAAGGTCTTCCAAATCCTACTTGAAGAGGTGTAGTGTTCAAGAAAATTTATCCGGAAATATTCCTTTTTTGAACAGTTTCCAATAGCAAGTTAGTTTCCAAAATTCTTGCTATTAAAGCTTTAATATTTTATAAAATATTTTTTATCTTAAATTTTAAAGAAATAAATTAAAAATTCATTTGATTTTTAGTGCGAAACAATTTTGAAAATATTCATCAACTCTATTTTACGAAGGTGGTTTGAAAAGTTCTCGAAATGATAAAGAAAAACAAATTTTATTATAACAAAAATCCAACAATTTTTAAACATAATATCCATTAAGATTAAGGCACTTTTGCCAACAATGTTCTGAGGCCATTATGAAAGTTAGAGGGAGCCAAATCGAACAAATATTGGAGGTGTTAAATAAGTTCGTACTTTAATTCATTGATTTTTGCCATTGTAATTAATGCCGTAAGTGGATTTCGTGCATTATCTTGACGAAAATTGATTTTAATAATAAGACCAAATTCTCTTTTGTTCTGACTTTTTTATCATTTTATTTTTTATTTTATCTTCATCTTTAATTTTTTATCAAATTTAAGAAATAACATTCTCTTTAACTAATTTCAACAGTTATAAATCCATTTATTACTATTTTTAAGATATTAAAATATTTTTATTTATCAGATGAAATATATTTTTTTAATTTTAATTGCATCAACCTGTGTAGAATTAAATCAATTCCGCCATAAACATTTTAATTTTAGTTGGTGAATTTTTCAAATGAAACCAATGAATTATCAACAATCTTCATTTTTTAATTTGTTGTTTTATACATACTTTCTTTAGGGATAACAATTGATAAAATTTATATCGATTAACGATATAATAATAAATTTATATAAATTTAAAATCGAATGGTTATTCGTTTTTATCAAAGACAATATTCAAATAGTTTTGTGAAAATGTCAAATTTTAAAATAATTAGAACTTATCAAATTATCACTACACTATCAAATAGATAAGTAATAATAAAATAGCTGAGACGTTTAAGAAAACTGATAGAGTGCTTGAAGACACAAGAAGCGACTTGTCTCATTCAATTTTAACAGATAGTAGATGAATCAAATAATTTTTCAATTTGACTGGGTACTGTAGAAGTAGGTATCATTGCAAGAATCTAACTTAATTAGACTTCTTTTGAAGTTATCTAAAGGGCATTGTGTTCAGAGATATATATGTTTCTGAGCGTAAGAACAGAATTAATCATGTTTGTAATGAAGTAGATATTGAAATGTGAAAACTACCATGTTTAATTGTATTGTGTGGATTAAGACATTGTTCAAATATTAATATAAGCAAGCTTAACTCTAAATGCATAGTTAAGTATTTGAATTTTCTTTTAAACAATTCTTATTTTTAAAAAATTACCGAATTACAGATTTATGAAGAAATATATAGAAAAATATTCAAAATATATAGAAAAATATTTCGACTATTTCTATTTGAATTTGATTGCATTTTAGTCAGCCAAAAATATCATCTGCATGGTTGCTATTAAAATGACAGGTTTGATTGTTTTGTCATCTGTTTATTTATTAAATCATTTTTACAGGCATTTTATGCTTCGAAATCAAAGAGGGATCTTTCAATGGGGACAGTTTTATGGACTTTATTAGTGAAGAGCTTTAATATAAATATTAAGTTATTATCAATTATTTTGATCGAAATCCTGGGAATGTATTGGTGATGGACAATTGTAAATTCCATCACCCCAAAGATATTATTAATTTGTTGACAAAACGAGGTATTGCTTACAGATTTCTGCCCTCATACTCGCCTCAACTACAAGTCGCAAATATCATCCTCTATGAGAACCATTATAGATTTATAAGAATTGATTACTAAAGTACTCATGCATGACGATATCGATTTAAGTGATTATTTACGCAATATAGAAAAAGCCTTGGTGAGACAAGAATTTACTTTAGTATTTAGTGTAAATTTCTACTATATATTTCTGAATATTTTTCTATATATTTTGAATACTTTTATATATATTTCTGCATAAGCCTGTAATATATTTATTTTTTATTAAAAAATTTATTTAAGTTAGAAACGCTTTTATTTTTATTTATTAATTAATATCTGTTTTTTTCTAAAACGCATATGTATATTTCTGATTATAAAATTTTGCTCATTATTTTTTTTAATTTTCTTTCAACTTTATCATCAGTAAACTTCATTATTTGGACTGAATATGGATTTTTGATTTTCTCCTTTTAATAAAAGAAAATATTTTTATTTATAATATTTATCCAGTGCATTTTCTGTAACTGTGTTACTAGATTTATATATTTTTGTAATTTTAGTGTCTGTCTTAAATCGATTTTCATCAAATCAATATTTTTAAATTATTTAGTGCTTAATTAAATAACAGTATTTATAGGTAAATCGAACGTGAACCTATATTTTCAAGAAGTTTTACTTTCTTGACCACTAATAGATTGAAGACATTTTCTTATAAGAATCGTTTTTGAACTTTATTCTTTCACAAAATATGAAGGTTATCTTAATTAATTTTTACGGACCGAGAGCATCTTCTAATGCATTATATGTAACTGAATAAATTGCTTGGAGTCTATTAATAATATTATTATTGTTTTAGATACCTTCAATAATAATAATAATAATAA
>JBBMKC010200163.1:0-24541 GCA_037834085.1 Bipalium vagum | reverse complement strand
ATTAACATAAAAAATGTATTAAAATCTATGTATATTATCATTTATATCATTCAATTAAGTGGGGTGAACAGACTTAACTAAAGGAGCGTAGGTCTAACATGAAAAATGATAAAATGGACACTTATATCGGATAGAACATTTTGAATTATACTCGACATTCAAGTCCATTTTCTTTGTTATAACTAACTTTTCTAAAACCCTTTATAAGTATTTATTCATGGATATATGAACATTTTTAATAAATTTAAAGTAATTGTGCATATAATTTAAATATATTTATGCCAATAATCTCTATATTATTTGTCTATTCGTTTTGATTACTGTCGTCTATTTTAGAAAATATGTACAAGTCTAAGAAAATACCGATTGACAAACGTCGTGTGCTTAAAAGGCGATTATCATTTCCTCAAATTGCGATAAAAATACAGGTTTTCCTTAAAGGGGTACAGTGCAATTTCACCAGATTTGAAGAAATTCACTCAAATAATGACCACCGTCGATCAGGCCCCAAAAATTAACCACACCACGAGAAAAACAGTATGTTATGCTTACCGGTAAACGTAACGGACGATTATTATCTGCACCAGAAATACGTTCCATTCTGAATAGAAAAAAGAAAAGTCATGAATCGGTTGCAACAGTAAGACGTTTGAAAAATGGTGGGCTTAATGGTTGTGTGGCAGTAAAAAAGTCGATGTTTAGACCACGGAATAAAAAAAGCGTTTCCAATGGGCTCATCAACATCGAAACTGAACTTTAGAGCAATGAAGAAATGTACTTTGGAGTTACGAATCTAAATTCAAAATATTTGGTTGTTATCGTTAGTTAGACGAAATCTCTCTGAAAAATGATACCTCAATGTTTATTACCAACAGTCAAGCATGGAAGTGGATAAGTTATGGTTTGGGGATGTTTCATTGGTCGTGGTAGTAGAATCATCATAAAATTGATGGTACTATGAAAAAATGAAGACTAAGAAAATTCTTATTCGAAATGTAGTGCCACGTGGTATCCGTTCAATTAGCCGTGACTTCATATTTCAACAAGCCAATGATCCTAAGGACACTAGCCATAATTTTTTAAATGTATTCTACAATTAATAAACCTATAATTTCCTTTATTATCAATTTTTTAATCATCGATTTATATGCAATCTTAATATTTTTTATATTTTCTCTGTAATGAATGAAAGAAATCATGAGAAATAAAAAACAATTATCAAATCAAAATTTTTTGATTATTTTCGAACTTATCTGCTTATATGAATAAAAAATGATCAATAAATGAAAAGTAAGATCGTAATTAGAAAGGAAGATTGTTGAAATTTGCATTCATCCAATCACATTGTAATATACAATAATAATAGCATCTCTGTTTCCGGTTAGAATGAAAAATATTCGCGTACATACATAAACTCCGCTTCCATAAAATTTTTGTTGAATTAAAGAAATTTATTGATTTTTATTGAAAACTAGTTTTTAAGGTAAAATTTACAAATTTAAAAGCATTCTGAAAATATTCATTTTAAAATACTCTTCTACAGATCAGACCCGTGGTTATCAATATAATCAAATGATTATTATTAATTTATTTTCAATAAAAAGTATATGAAGTGCAAAAAATTAAATAATAAATAAATTAAATAATGTGTTAAGTTTCCTTAAACATAAAATAATATATAATTAAAACAAAAAATAAATATAATTGATTACTCGACTCAAAATTTCTTAATATATGCTGAGAATAATTATTTTCATGATGAAAATTTTATGTAAATTATAATCTGATACTCACCACAATGTAAAAGCAAACGAGAATAAAGGACTTAAAATGTTAAGAGTAAAATTTTTAAACAATTATTGGAATTAATGATTTTTCTTTATTTTCAATAATAATATTATTAAACTATCTTATCACCAACTTTGCAGAACCAATTCTTTAAGTTTTTTGATGCCGCCATTAGCACTCTGTGTCGATGGTCTTGAGTTTGGTTCAAAACTGTTTTCAAGTCTTCTATTCTCGACATAACACCAATAGCCATTTCTCGTCGTTCAGTTTGAGAATCTGGACATGGATAGATAGTTCCATGGAATCTAATGGATTACAAGATCATGTTAAGTACTAATCTATTAACAAATTAATTTAATTGATTAAATTATAATTTTAGATTTCAGTTAAAATTCCTAAATCATTTTATGCGGGCTTACAACGTAAGGCGGTACCATGTTTTCTGGCTCATTTTCAAATATACATGTATTATTATGGTTTTGAAATCATTTCAAATTCGTTTTTCTGTACCATTCTCATTTCAGGAACACTCTATTGGGAAATATGTGCACAGTTTCAATCAATACTATCTTATCGATTGCCAACATTAATTAAAATTAGACTTTCTTCTCATCAAATAGCCTCGATAAAAAACAGAAACTTGAGACTTACACATAAACCAAATTGTTACATATTTCTCAATGTAAATACTATCAACATACTCGAAAACCAGAAACATGACTTGAAAATTCAATTTCAAAATCATATTTGAGAAATAAAATTACTTTTTTACTATTAAAATTATAATTATCGATTTAAAGAATTATTAACAGTTATTCTTAAAATATGAATGTAATTCTTTTTTACTGTGAGACTTTTCGAAACTGATTATCGCTGAAATCAGTTGTTCTCATGTCAGAGCATTACACAAAATAAAGATGAAAAAAAGAAAATGAATGAGATATCTTTTGTTCCTACAAACATTTAGTTCACAGATTTAAAAATTGAAATCTTTAAAAATTCTCGTTTTTCTGTGAACATAAGAAACCAATAGAAGGAGAAATTAATGAAAAAAGAAATCGATAATTCCTGCAAGATATAAAATATTTTCATTATGAAATCTTCTGAACTAAAGAATGAGGTTACAAAAAGATAATTACAAATCAAAAAGTTATCTAGAATAAAAAAATGTGAATCCAAATCGATTTTTACACAAAAAACTAACGTTTATTTTTAAAAATCCTCATAGAAAATCTTCATTATAATATTGACCCTAAACATGACACGACAAAGTAACATTTGAATATCATATAGAATTTGGATGATTAAGAACCGGAAACATAATTAACTGACAACTTCAATAAATAATAAAGGGAATTATGATCTGTAATAAACCAAGCACATTTATAAAATATGTGATATTTATTGTTAGATTTTGAAAAATTGTCAATTTTTGTTTCTTGCGACCGATTTCGATATGCAAAATCAATTATATCATCTATAACATATCTTGTTATATTTCTATTTAATCTATCAAATCAATAACAAAGGTTGACAAAAATGTTACTGTATCAAAGAAATAGGTGGTCACTAGATTATTATTCAAATCAATAAGTTCAATACCCAATAATATGCAAAAAGTTATAACTATCAACTTTCTAAATAATCTCAGTTATAGAAATATTCGTTTGTGTGAATACTTTGGAGAACGTCAATTTCTCAAAAATCGAAATAATCAATAATGATTTATTAATTATTTTAAGTTAACCACAGATTTTGTTAAAAAAATAAATTCAATAAAAATGAAAATAAACTAATAATAATATTGATAATAATTATGATTGTCACAAAATTGATTTTTATAAATATTTAATTTGATAGAAGATAACAAACCATAAGTAAAAATTGATATTTTAAAGATTAAGTCCAAAGCTGAATGCGTATTTTTTAAAAGATGAATTCTTATGTTTAAAAAAATATGATTATATTAAACTAAAAAAACAATTTCCACGAATGTCAATGACTTTTCGCTCTCTTTCACTATGAACTAGGTTTTCTGGAAAATGAAGTATTTTCTGAAATTTTGAATTTCTTCCGGCATCAAGTGCCATATTGACCTGAATAAATGGTAATTTGATACGGCGAGAGTAGTACTATATGACGGAGAACAGAACTTTCCAACTTATTTCTTTAATTATTTCCTGAACAACTTTTGCCGGGGGTGGTCGAGCGCTGTTCAATATAAAATTAATTTTTATCGTGTCCACATTCTGTAATTGAAACATCTGATGTTCGCGATCTAATTGTTCTGCGTACAGAGCACCTGTAATTATCTGACCAGAATTCAGCAATTCAAAGTAAACTAAGCCATTCATGTTCCAACATAAACAGCATCGCTGTTATTTCGATTCATTTCTGTTGAGAATTCGAAATTAGCTTTTCATTAGGAATAAACCACTCTTACTTTCGTATCCAAATTTCATCCGAAGAACGGATTTTTTCAGTCAAATAACTATTCTTGAATTTGTGCAATATAATTTGACTCCGCATTAATACATACTGTCATATTTTCAACACTAAAAGAATTTGAGATACATTGCCAAATCTATTTTTTTGCCCATTAAATGTAAATGATTTCCTTTTACTAAGTGACTACATTTGAACATCTCAGTAAGTTCTCGAGCATTGACTATTACTAATAAAAATATCAACATATCACATATTGTTCAGTATGATTCTGCGACAGTCTTCTTGTTTGAAATCATAGCAAATAGAAATTAGAATTTGTATTTTTGGTCATCCATAATTCAAATTTTTTTTTTCCAAATAAAAATTGAATGAAATGAAAGATAAAATTAATAAAACCTTATAAATGAGATAAATGATAAAACTAAAACTTCTTGGCTTTTTGGTAGTTTATGCATTACTGATTCTTAAAATAATTAAAACGATAATTTCTAAATTAACAATCTAATATTTATATCAAATTCTTTAATTCAAAATTATTTTTCTTTACTTTTTTAAACCTTTTTTTTGAAAAATTTAAATCGACAACCTCAGTAAATATCAATTTTTAACAGAATGAACATCTTACATATAAAACTTAAATAAATATTTTTAAAATTAAAAAAAAATAATAATGAATATTGATTGTAAAAATATAAATAATAAAAATTACCCTTCGCATATTTTTATAACTCGACTTTTCAATTGATCACCATGGAAAAATATGAGAAAAACAGATTTTTCAACCTTTACACTCTGCGATTCAAACAATCAATAGTATTAGTAAAACAGCTATGGAATACCGAAATCGGATCTTCAAGTTCTGTATCTATTTCCGCTTGTTTCAAATAGACATTTCCACGACATGCTCTCCATAACATTCGTTCAAATGCTGGCAGTCTTTCTCGTAAAATCACTCCCGCAACAAAACTGGTAAATTAATGAATGTATCTTCCAATAACAGAAAATCTTTCGTAAATTTATTTTATCTCTGAGAAATATTTCAAAGACCCTTTAAAAAGTTCAGAATAATTATATAATCAACTGGTGTATCAGATTTTTCAATATACCACATCTCTAGTGAAACGCTTTTAAATAAATTATATAAAAATATATTATATTAATTGGAATTTTATTTTTGGTTTCGACAAATCAATACTTAGTATGTTAAAAGATTTACCAAAAATAAAGAAAATGAGATGAGACATTTGAAAAATCATTTATATGTTTAGATAATAATTAGAGATACATCACACAAGAGAAAATTGGACAAATAAATTTTAGTAAAAATAATAAAACAAGAAAAAAGTTTATCGATCAAAAATAAATAAAAGGCATTCTGAAAAGTTGTAAAACCAATTTGAAATTTACAAAAAATATTTAAAATACATAAAACTTAGATGGAGCAGAACAGTAAAGTAAAGAACAGAAAAGAATAGACCACAAATAATAGTAATAATAATAAAGTTCAGTTTGGTAATTAACATTTTAAGTGAAATGTAGAGATTTTGAATATATTATCCTTTTATTCATTTATGAAAATTCTTATTGATATTTACCAGTTTTATAATCAGTTATATTTCATTTGAAAAATATTTTATATGTTAAGATTAAATATCATATAGCAGAAATCTTAACAAAATAATATCAATGCTATTGTATTGTTAACTATTTAACAAAATTTAAATTGAAAGAGTATTTACTAAAGAAAATATTACTACCTTTGAAGAAAAATGTTAAAGTATAACCAAATTTTATTGAAATATATCATAATTGAAATAAGGTTATATAATTTTTTCAATTTTTTATTAAATTTTTATTTATAGAAATGATACTTTTAAAAATCAAATTATAATCAATTGATATAACCAATTTGATTAATTTTTTAAAATTATATTTTATTATTATTATTATTTCACTCGTATCTTGTGGAAAAAATGCTCAACAATTTAAATTAAACATGATAGTTTGACCACTTTTTTGTTTCATAAGTTTTGTGATAAGTAATTATTAATACTTCAATTTATATTTTTCAAAAATAATTGTTAGACAAAAAAGTTTTAAAATAAATATGCATATATAAAAAATATTAATCATCTTTTGTCTTTTTATTACACAATAAAAAAATATAATTTTACAATTATGCAATCATATTATTGGATACTAAAATCAATAAAATTCTTATTAATTTAATTAATTATTTATTTATTTTTAACAAATTTAACTTTTATTATATATTTATTTTAAATTTTATTATTACTTAATAAAAATTTTATCAAATAAAATATAAATAAAAAAAAATTTCTCATTTCAGCAGGAAGAATGTGAAATATTTGATCAATCAATCTTCATAATATTTTTATTTACCAATAAAATAAACAAAAATGGTTTTAATAAGAAAAATATAAATAATTTTAAAATTTTTTGAAGATTTTCTCTACCTTAATTGTAATCGTAATTTATTTATATCTTCACTCTTACTTAGATATTGAATTGAATCAAATGCTAAAAATCTTTTACAAGCATGTTAAGACAAAAGAATTTTTAACTCTCAACATTTTTTATTGAGTGTTAAAATTTTTTTAATGAAAATAAGATTTATTAATTATTCTTTGAGATTTTATTGATTTAAGTTAACATTGAATAAAAAATTAAACCGTTAACTATTTGAAACCTTTAAAAACGTTAAAAAACTGTTGAAAAATTCTATCTGTCATTCGTTCGGATTTTTTAATTTTAATTTCAATATTTTGGCATATTTTTGCAGGCCTTTTTAATATTTCACTCCTTTCAATATTCAATTAAAAAATCTAAACTCAATATGACTTCAAAATGCATATCGTTAGAAAACCAATAAATATTTCTATGAAGAACTTATAAAAAAATCAATTTAATATCTCAAAAGTAAAAAGAAGAAATGTAACAATACATTAATAAACAATAAAATATCAATAAAAAAAATAATTTATAAAAATTTTTGTATTCTATAAGATAATAAATCATTTTTTAATAAAATCTGTAAAGATCATAACTATTTACGAACTTGGATTTTTAAGAATTTCAAAATTAATTAGATTCCAGAAATCTGATCCATAATTCTTTTAACACATCATAGGTATAAATTTATCATTTCAGTTTTTTACCATTATCGGTTTAATGTTGTCAATTTTAAACAATGTTATACCAATAATTAGAGCTGAAATCAACCGTTAATATTACTATTTCATCTAGAATCATTAGAATATTGATTAAAATACCAAGAAGTTTTGAAATTATTACAGAAATGAAAAGAAAATATTTTTATTTCGATATTTTTCCAAATTTGATTTTTTTTCTGATTTGTATTTTTTATTAATTTAGTTATTAGCAACTTAATTTTAAGAAAAATTTTATAAAAATAAAATATTTATGCATTATTCCAAAAAAGAAAAAAAATTTTTCAAAAATAAAAGTATCAAAATATCAACATTTTTTCAAACCCAATTCTTTTTAAGAGGCAAAAGTGGTCATCTTTCTACGCTTTAAAATGTCAACATGGACTTGACTACTAATATTTATTGATTGTCTTGACACAAGAAGTAATAAACCCTAATTATATTAAAGAACTTGAATCAATAAATCGCATTAACTTATTAAAAGATTTTAACAGAGAAAAAATGGTTTTCTTCCGAAATATTTTATAATTTCTTTTTAATATTTGTGGATAATTAAAATGAACAATTAATACATTAAAACTAGATTTTAATTAATATTTATAATCGATTAATGATTAATTAACGAATTTTATATAAATTTGATATATTAATAATTCCAATTATACATAAATCAATAAATAATAATGTTTAAATAAAAAAATAAAAAAATAAATAATAAATATAAAGATATTAATTTTTTTATTATAATTTGTTTATAAATATAAAAAAGTTATTTATATTCATATCCGTTATAACATGTTCTACCGTATTTCAGGAAAACAGGGAAACCAGCGAATTCGTTTCGCGATCTAAACGAGGTTTTCGAAAGTTAATCTCAAAATACCGGTCTTAGATATTCAAATCGTGATTTGCAGCCATCAAAGATGAAGAAAGAGGAAGAAAATCGAAGCTAAAATATCAATCATTCCAAGTATGAGAGTCGCCTCAAAATATTCTTAAAATACAATTTTCCTATGATCAAAAATTTTTAAAAATATTTTTATTGATTTTAAATCTTGTAACATTAGGTAATTTCAAACTATTCTTAAAAAGGGATTTTGTATTAAAAAGTATTGTTGTTATTTTTATTTATTTTATTAATATTATTTTTATTTATTTATTTATTATTATTATTATTTATTATTATTATTAATTATTATTATTAATTATTATTATTATTTTATTATTATTATTATTTATTATTATTACTTATTATTTATTATTATTATTTATTATTATTAATTATTATTATTATTAGATTCTTTTATTTAGTTTTATTATCGATTTTTTAAAATTTTTTAAATTTCAAAATAAATCATAAAATAAAAATAATAGATTAAGGTAATTGATTTCTGTAACACTTTTCGGAACACTTCCTTAACTTATTATTATTAGTGATATTTATAGAAATAATTTTAGGAAAAAAATGATAATTTAAAACGATGAAAAATATTTCGAAATCTTTTCATCAATTATAAATGTGTTAAAAAGTTGTTATAAGTTGAAAAAGGTGAGTATCCGAACTTACCCCAGGCGTAAACCTTGACCAACCAAGCCTCCGGCCTTCAGGCCCTCTTCTCCAAGTAATTCTAATGACTCCTCATTCATTACATTATCGTGTAATCCCTAAATAAAATGTAAACGTCACTCAATTAAACTTACGTACTTCATCAAAAAATATTTGCGTTTTACGAAAGATTTCCTTCAATTCTAAGAGCTCTAAATAGTTTTTCTTCAGCTGTTCGGCATTTATATTAACTTCTTGAAGTTCTTTTTCCAATTTTTCAAATGTTGATTCCAAATCAATAATGTCTCGTGGTGCAGGTGCTTCGGGATTTTCTCCAATGTCAAAAATCGGAATGTTATCTATGCATATTTCCTTTTCTAGAAACCCTGAATATATATTTATTATGGAGAACTTAATAATAAACATCCTAACGTAATTTTCTTTCCATCTCATCACATCTACGAACTTCATTGACAAACTTCCGATGAAAAACGCTAGTATCTGGAGTACTCTAAATCAGATTTCAAATTAAAAATGTAAAATTTTGCATTCTTACATCTTTAAATTGAACCATTCCAAGTTCTCCTAATTCAGATATACACATGTAAGCAGTTTCTGTATGTAAAAACAGCTGGCACAATGCCATTTCCTGACTTCGGAAAAGACTACCCATCAAAAATAAAAATTTTCTTTATTAAATTAGAATTCTAAATTCAATATTCATTAGTTTTATTTTAAAATATTTATAATTTACTGCTTGTTAAGAAATATTGATGTATTTTAACCCGATTAAACAATTCATAACAAAAAATATATTTCCATAAAATGAAAGAAATGAAATTATTGTCAATTTTGAAATGTTTTTTAGGTCCCAGGAAAAATATTTAGAAATTGTTTTTTTAATTATAAAAATTTCTATGTTATATAATTTTCTTTTTATTATTTATTAAGAATAATGTTTTGCAAAGGGAAATTTTATAACTTCAAAATTTTAATTGGAAAGTTGATTAATTCATTGTCCCCTTAATTAAGTTGAGGTGTTAACAAGATATAAATTATCATGGTTTTGACATTGATTGTTTGAACTTGAATATTTTATCGCTGATTTAATTACACAATTCACGTTGAATTTTAAACCTATTTATTGATAAATAATTTCAAAAGGACTTCATTGATTTTATATATTTCAATCCAATTTGATTCTTCCTTAATATAAATTATATGTATATATACAAATGTTCAAGCTATTTTTAATTTACTGGGATTTGAAAAGTAAATTGAAAGTTCTGACTAAAGGGACCGATCTTCTTGGTAGTGTAGAGTAATGACTTCAATTGATGATGATAATGTTGAGGCAGTAACTTCAATCTTGCTAAAAGTGGATGATTCGAGATCAAAAAGTTGCCTTTCAAGACTGTTCTTCAACCAAGAATAAGAGTGTTCAGGATAATTTCATCAGACTATTAACTTGTGTGTAATAGTACAGTTGGAATTATTTCTTGTTAATTAAATATTTTAAAAAATTGTTACAGAAACTACATAAATTAAAATTACTGAAAATAAAATATTAAATATTATTATTATTAATTATTATTTTTATTACTAATTTAAATAAGAAAAATTTTTAATAAGAGAAATAAAGTTAATGTCATCAAAAAACAGAATAAACCTTTATTTAAATAGTTGAATTAAATCGCGATGAAATTTCGTTGGTTTGATTTTAATTCCTCTCACCGGTCAAATATCATTAAATTGTGAACACTGATCATTTATACGTTAACAACATAAATATTCCAAATAAATAGAAATTGCAAAATATAATATTTTGAAATAGCATTAAGTCTGAATTTCCCTTGTCTTGTCAGCTAAAGAGTATTATATCTACCGTTAAATAATAAGGATTTTTAATCTATTTGTTGATATAAGATAAAACAAATCTTACTAAGTATACTGGTGGAAAAATCTTTTCAAACACTTAGTATAATTGTTGAATGTTATATTTTTAATGAGATAAATAGATTTGTATTCATTTATAATTGTGAGTAATATTTTTGTAAGTGTCTCGAAAATTATGATATAGATTCCTTTCAAATATCGCATTTTCGGGAATTTATTTCGTCAACTGCTTGAAATAATCTATCTCGCGATTCTTTTGTATTCTTCAGTTGGTTATTTGAATAAATAATGTCAGAAAGCATTTTCCATTAAATTATTATCCGGAGATTTGGATGGCCACTGAATTATTTCAAAATCCAGTGTTTTGAAAATTTTCTTACTTTTCTTGACCACGTGAATGCTGCAGTTATCTTTTACCAGACAGATCTTAAACTGAAGATTTAAATTCATTATTGGCACACAAAACGAATTGATAGTAAATATTTGTGAGCATTTTGTTTGCCTTCAAGTATTTTCAAAGCTATGAGGCCAATTGGCATAAGCATCCCCCAAACCATTAATCTGCCACCTTCGCATTGCCGCTTTACCCAATTGAATATCTTTTCTTTAGACAATATGTGAACCTATTATAAAGTACTTAATAAATATTTTTTATTAAACAATTTAATTGCCAATTATCTGGACCATCCAGAAAAACGCGTTTTTCATCTGTGAATACTAAACTTTTCCACGAAATATTTTTATGAATCCATGATAATTTCAGTTCAATTCTTAATTTTCTGTGGGAATGCGTTAGTTGCAATTTCTGTTTTCCCTCAATATATATTTTTATTCATTCTTCCTTAACCAATTGTTTAGAGTTCTTCTTGAAACATTTAAATTGGTCCCTTTAAAATTAAATTTGAAGTAACTGACACCTAATGAATTTTCATTGTTTATAAAATCTATTTTGCATTAGGGGTTGCTGTTTATTTATAAACAGCAACCCCTATTTTCTTCTTAGTTTTTTTAATTTCGTAATTAACAATACTTTTTACAGCTGCCCTGGTCATTTTACATTTCTTTGCTTTTGAGCCATATGATTCTCAGAGATTTCTCAAATTATTAATTAATAGTTTAACTTCTTTCGAATGCATAATAAAAATTCCTGATAAAGATATGTTATTATAAAAAATAATTATGAAAAACATTTACCTAATATTATAATTCAAAAATGTATAATTTACATTTAATATATAATCCAATTAATTAATAATTAGTATTGTATGTATAATAACTTTATAATTCATAATTCATTACAATATTAATAATTACTTTCAAATAATGTGTTATTTAAGAAATATTGCAAAAATAGTATTGTATAAAAATATATTTCCAAGACATTCCTGACGCTTGGGAATCCGCAGTGGCTATCGGAGGGTTTAATGGACTATAGAAATCTTTAAATATTCACATTTAATTGAGTTACAGAAGAAATAAAGACATTAAAAATTTATTAAAAAAAAGTCAAAAACTCAAAAGATCAAAGATCAAAATGACTATTAATTAATTTAAGTAGAGTTTAATCTACTCAAGGAAATGTGCAGATAACCTGAAGGAAAAATATTGAAACTGATAAGTACTTTATCAGATTGTAATTGCCGGAAATAGAAACTAAAAGAAGAGATTAAAATTATTTTATAAAGGCAGACACGGGAAATAATATTCACTCTCTGTTTAATAATATAATTAAAGTGAATATAATAATTCACTTACGATTTATTTTAACTGAATTGTGATAAACTCTTTTTCTTTTTTAATAGTTATAATAAAGTAATTGTAATATTTTTATAAGCAATTTTATGATTTTTCCTTGGGTATTTATGCTGTATATTTTTTACTGTAACTCTTGCATGCTGGTGGTAATGACGATTGTTACTACTGTTGTTGAATGACGATAATGTCTTATTACTTTTTGACTGACGTAATTATTAATATTCTATTTTTTTATCCTGATGAAAAATTAATATTCATAATTATATATTATCAACATTCTATTTATTTATTATTATTTTATCTCAAAACTTTTACTATTAATCTCGTCATATTTCTTATTATTATTACTTTTGTTGGGTCTAGGGATAATAATAGTGATAATAATAGTGATAATAAATGATAATAAATAGTGATGATAATGATGATAATTAATAATAATTATTTTAATAATAGAAATATATTTTTTTAAAATAAAAAATCATTTTAATTTAGTTCCATCCTCGGAGCGTTGAGGAAAATATGTCAATGGGGATTTCATTTTGATTAATAATTTAGCTTCATGAAATTTTGTTTCAATTCTCTCTCGGCGTGGAGACAGAATTGGACATTAAGGCTATTCTGAGTATATCTGGAGATTGGGGATCGTACCCAATTTCCAAGCCTAAATAAAATAAAGGCTATTTCCATAAATTTTCCCACAAACAAAAATTCCAAAACGAATTTTAGAGCACCGTTTTCGGAGAAACAAATTTTAGGAAAAGGAAACAGAAAAAACTTCAGAAGAACAATTGCGGAAGGACGATTTCATACGACCTGACTCAATTTTCCAGAGGACCCAAAGATAATTTAAGGAATCCTGTACTTAAAATGTTGTGGATTTCGCAAGAGAATTTAACCAAGGGGACCCAACGAGCTTGGGAATCCATAGGTGACCTGTGAAGGACCTAGTGGATGACCCGGGGACTTGTTGTCGGTCCTGGTGGGATCATTGTATTTTTTTGGTAATTCTTGAATTCTTTCCTTTTGTGATTATTCTTCTCGTTCTTTTCTTTAAAGATATTTGATCAGATTTCATTGCATTCATTTTTTGTGTTCATTATTACTTTAACCATTGTCGATTTTGATTATTTGACGTTGAAACCATTTTATTATTTTTAATTAATGATTATTGGAAATATTTTTCAGTTGATGTACGAGTATTGGAGTGAATTTTGTTGTAGCATTAGGCTGTTGTAAAATGTATAATAAAGTTTTATTGTGATTGTTTTGATTCAGTTTTTAGGGTGCGGATAAAGTATTACTGTGGAAGTTTTGATTCAAGCTGAGTTTAATCGAATTATTAAGTGAGGAATTACTGATAGACGAGCGAAGGTTACTATGTTAAGATATAATAGAATACTCTTTTATTATTTCTTATTATCATTATTCTTTTATTTTTTCTTATTATTCTGAATGGTAAGATTTATTCTTGTATTATTTCTTATAATTATTTATGGTGATATCTTATATTATCAATCTCGTTACTCTGATTCCCAATTTGGACTCAATTCTCTTATTTGGAATGTGTATGTTTAATTTTATTATTTTTTATTTATTCTCTTTTTATTCAGGTCTATTCTTTGGTTTCCAACGCTCTCAGGCCTTTCTCTGGTTTCTAATGCCAATCAAAGTGCAAATAATAATTTTTAGAAAAGGGTGAAATTTACTTCATATTTTAAGAGCAATTTTTGATGGAATTGAAGAAGCTTTAGCTACAGAAATTATATCAACAATTACAAAAATTAAAAGAACTCATAAGCTGATCTAGAAAAAAAGAAACAACATCTAAAATCAAATTCTCAAGAAATTAAGTTAGAAGCTGGACTTTATATAAATTAGATAAATCAGAGATTAAAAAATTATATTTAGAAAAAACGATTGTTTACATTTCTTAATAAAAAATTGATATATTTTTTTGGAATTTTTACCGTTCCCGTATCTCCAGCGTGAGGTTTATTTTAATTTTTCAATATAATCATTTATAACTAGATTTTTTAATTCTTAAATTTTAATATCTTTATAATTTAGTCACAATATTATAATAAAAACTTTTCTAGATGAAGTTCAAGTTATAGCTTCAAAAAATAAAAACTTATGAAATATATGCTCATTAGATTTTTCTAATATTATGGTTCAGAATTCAATAAATCATTCAGACAGGAATGAAGAAAAATTTACCACTGTGGCAATCCTAACGGCTTATTTATGATACATAAACAGATCGTAAACATCTTTTAAAAATAAACCATATAAAAGATTTAATTTCATGAAAAATATTTATGATTGTCATTATGGGAAAAAGCCAAGCAATTACATTATCTATATTCCAAAAATATATTTGATTTTCTCAATGGTTTTCATCATAAAATTGAAATTCGATCCAGTTAATAAAAAATCAAAACACCCGATTATTTTCTCATTCAAAGATCTCTTTAAAATTTGATATTATTTTGAATTTTTAATAAAATGATTTCCTGTGATATTTTACTTTCAGGAATATTTCTAAACTTGAAGATTATTATAACGTTTACAACTATTTATTTAGGGATAAAAATCAGAATTAATATCTTGATAAATAATAATTACAAATAATCAACTTAAAATGTAATCGAAAAATTAATGATAGATATATTAACACCGTTTTGCGAAACGATTGAAGTCATGCAAACATGTCATAATACGTAATGTTTGTTTTACAAAAATCGCAATCTTAATTAACCAAATATTTAAACAAAACTTTTATCTTTTATTTTAAAATGTATTAATTATAAACCATAAACTAAACTTTTAAGAATTCTTTATAAAATCTATTTAAATAAATTAATTTTATTTAGATAACCATGAAAATTTAAATTTTAAGGAAATTTAAAAATCGGTTATTCTTCTGGCGTTAAAAAAAGTATCGCAAAATTAATGGACTTAGGCCAAATCATTTGGTCTTTTCCTACATTAAATAGATGTACTTGAAGAAGGATAAAAAATTTTTAATTTTCGTTTAACTATAGAAAACATTAATAAAATCGGAAAACAAATTAAAAATTTTACTGATTATATCATCATAATACTCACCACCTTGTTACCAAAACAACTAGACTTTCAAAATATGATATATATTAATGGAAGAAAAAGATACTGATTTCTACAGCACGGATTTTCCAAGATATTTTTCTAGAAAACAGTATGATGACTTTAATTTATTATTATTGTAAAGTTCGACATTACACGGATTTTATATTCATATTATACTTTGAAAGACGATGTCACAAAATCAATATTATCTTTTAATTGATCATTATTGTTATATGTCAAATACTTATTTACATTACTTTAATTTATTTATGCTATGCATCGTTTTAATATCACACTAAACATGAAAATTAATTTTATTATTGATTGTTTCTATTTTTCAACCTATTAAACATTTGAGTATTCTTGGTTCCTTGACATGTATTAGTTGTGTCATGAAATATTTCTGTTTTCTCCTTCACATTTAGAGATGAGCGTGTCTCAGTAAAATCGAGTCAGTGCTAATACCTTAGTGATTATGTTTTCGCTGAATTACTATCACCAATCTTATTCATATAGACCTTTATTGATCTTGTCCTTTTTTATCTGGGTTTTTTGAGATTTTGGAAAATGTTTATCTGCTAACATAATGTTACGATATCTGAAAACGTTGTTGGTATCTTGGACTGACTGACTTTCCGATCTATCATTTTTAATTAAGCATTTATGACCGTATCATTTTTTAATGATCCATTTATCATACTCTAAAACTTGAAATAGTTTCACCCCCTTTAATAAACCCCCATCCCACGTTTTAAGCGCATGGGGAATTAAAGCCACATGGCTGATTTTAGGGTATTATAAAATAAATTCCTATAATCTTATATTAAATAAAAATTAAGCAATAAATACTTAAATTATTCTTGATATTCAATTAATTACCATAAATAATAATAACCATAAACAACAATAAATTTACGTCGAAATCTATTTCAGAAAAATCCGATTCAGAATAAACCGTCATAGATTGAATGCTGTTAATAATATAGATAACTTTCTCAAGATAGCCCCTAAAATTGGACCACTGCTTATAAGAAGATTTGGGTAATCATTTAAAAAGCTAATTTTAAAACTTTTTTTGATTAATTCTGGGTCTATATAATCCCAACTTTCTTTTAGCCATTTCCCCATTATCTCAAAAGAGGGTGGCTTTATCTTTCCAGAACTTGATATTTCTTCTTGTGCATTTATCCAGTTAGAAGAAATGGTTTTCAAATTGCCCTTTAAAGATTTGAACCAGCAAGTATCGGCAAGTTGCAAGTGTCCTGTTAAACCACCAGGGATAATACAGTATAAAATTTTTCTTTTTTGACATTCGCTGAAATGTGGGACCTGGCACTGTCAAAAACCAACAAAATTGTGTTAGAACGAGCACAGTGGTAACAAAATATATAAGTAAAATTATTTGAACTGATGAAAACATTCCATTATTGAAAAACTAAATTTCAGGATGACACCTAATGCTGAAATAAAATTGGGAAGACGGGAAAGGATGAGTCAAAAATTCTCAAATCTAAATGGAAAATTTATTTGTAAAAAACCATCATTTCAGGTCTTCTAATTTTGAATCGGCGTCTTTATTCCAGTCTTTCAAACCGGCTGGCAGTTCCTTGTCCTCCTCAAATGATCCTAAAGAGAAAAGAAACTTGAAAAATCAAGAATCACCAAACTGATTACAATTAATTTTTCATATTGATCGATAAAAGGAAAGTGTTAGGAAAAACAACTTGTTTTGGTATAAAAGGTCAACAGGAAAATTTGTTTAAATGGACCAATTGTAAACTTAAAATTTTAAAAGAAAAAACCTTTATATAAAAGTAAATGTTATTTTATTATAAAAACAGTTTATGGAATTAAAATAAAAATTTAAAAGCAAAGATAAATTAGAGTAAACGTGATATAATAATTATTTATTAATCACTGAAATTTAAATGCATAGTGAAAAATTTAGTTTCTTATTGCATTAAATTAAGTTAAAAAACAGATATTAATAACTAAAAAATGAATTTAATTAATTAATTGTGTAATCTGTTTTTAAAAATAAGTTTTAATCGTAGCCTTTATTAATTCTTTTAAAATATTAAGTGCTGATGATGATGTTTCGTAAATGATAGCACAACAATCGAAATTACATAAAAATATCAAATATTTTACACATCCTTTTAAAATTACATCAACACTTTCTGGGATACATTCAGAAATCCTTCAAATCATACAAACTTTAATCTTATTTATTTTGCTCTATTCACTAGGTAGAATAAATTTTTTGTGTGGTACGTAAACAAGATTATTTTCAATCTGATCAAGTGCCAATATTAGAAAGATTTTGGCATCTTTTGGAAAAAAAGAGCTCCAGATCATTACGAATGACTTCCTAAAGGTGAAGCTAACAGAGATTATGTCTATTGACCTCAATTTTCCCAATAAAGCAGAAGAATCAAACAGGCCCAATAAAAACTAATAGAATGTGTTATTTTTACCAGACATGATGACTACCAGAGACAAAATGGTGAAAGCTGAGAAATTCTGTCACATCCACCATATAACTCGTAGAATAGGAAAAATATTTAAATAAGTATTTTTACCCAGGTATAAATAATTTATTAAATTGTTTTATCACACAATCAATGTATAAAAACAAAGATATTTAAAAATACTCTTTAAAATTAAATTTTTCAATCGAAATTCAATTTCAGTCAAAGTGAAATAAATGAAACTTATCTTACCTGTTCCTTCAACAAACTCTTCATACGTTGTTTTTTCTGGAAAAGGTCTGGGTCCCAACAACTCAACGAGATCAGATTTATCAATTTGTTCTCTTTCCAATAATCTCAAGGCCACCTGTATGTGTTTTTTGCGAAATAACATTTTCGACAAATAAAATTCGATAAACACCAAAAATTCTTAACTTTTTCCACCAAATCTCTCTTCGATTGGAGAAGTTCGATTGCTCGATCGTACGATTCTTTGACCATTTTTCGCACTTCATCGTCAATCAGCTGGGCCGTTTTTTCCGAATATGGCTTGGATAATTGCATATCACCTTGCTGAGGTAAATCGAAACTCAAATGACCAACTTTTTCGCTGAAACCCAATTGGACAATCTGAACGACATGTATATATATTTCACAGGCTGATTATTCAATCGATATTCAACTTGAGCGTAAGCGTTCTGGGTAACTTTCTGCAAATCATCCTGAGCACCGGATCCAAACTTGTTGAAAAAGATCTGTTCACTGGCTCGGCCTGAGAGTGTCATGCACATTCTATCGAGCATTTGCTCCTGGGTAAACAGATATGCATCTCTTGGCATGTATTGTGCATATCCAAGAGCTTTTCCTCTCGGAATAATGGAAACTTTCAAAAGGGGGTCACAGTGTCGCAAAAACCATCCTGCTACAGCATGACCAGCCTCGTGATATGCAACCGTTCGCTTTTCTTCTGGTTGTAAAACCTGACGACGACCACGCAAATATCACTATCGATTCTAATTCAAAAATTAAAATTAATCATCAAACTTGTGTTTTCTTCTCTAATCCAGCGATAACTCGTTCAATGGCAGCTTCGAAATGTTTAAATCCCACACCCATTGCGTTCTCACGTGCCGCGATCAATGCAGCCTCATTGCACACATTGGCAACATCAGCTCCCGAAAATCCCGGTGTTCGAGCAGCCAAAGTTCGGGAAACTTCTGTTTTATCGAGACTAGTCTTTATTGGTGCTAAATGAACCTATTCAATATTTAAATCGATTAGGTTAGTAAAGTCAATATTTAAAAAAATCTTGAATTTAAACAAGAAAATCAATAACAATTTCCTAGTGATTTTCAAATTTATTTTGATTTTTGTCTATTTTACTGTGTTCTTATTATTATAAATAACACCTATACGTGTATTTATAATATTACAATTCACCATTTTTACTGTTCATTTGACAGATTTTTACACAAATCAATAATAATAATAATAAATTCAACAGCTTCCGATAATTTTTTTATTTAGGTTACGCTAATAAATAAATTTTTAAGTCGAAACTCGCATTTACCGTGTGAAGTGTCAAAAAATAAAAAATACTTTGAACAAAGAAGCCCTTCCTTTTATGTCCGGAAGAGATACATAAATCTGTCGATCAAACCTACCCGGTCGGAGAAGAGCAGGGTCCAAAATATCAATTCGATTGGTTGCAGCAAGAACTACTACGTTTTCACTGGTTTTAAAACCTGTAAAAATATTATTAAAGATAAAGATTTTTTTATAAAATTATAACAATCTACAATTAAAACAAATAACCAAAGCTAAATAAGGTCTAAAAATCTGTTATACAGTGCAATAATATAAAATACTTTAACAAATGATAAAAATCAATATAAAATCTACCATCCATTTCAACCAACAGTTGATTCAAAGTATTTTCCTGCTCCGAATTCCCTCCAATTGAACGACCGCTTCTTTTGCGACCAATTGCATCGATTTCATCGATAAATAAAATACAAGGAGCATTTGACCGCGCTTGAGAAAACATATCTCTTACTCGGCCAGGACCGACTCCAACAAACATTTCCAAAAATTCACTACCCGAAACTGACAAAAACGGAACCTTAGCTTCGCCTGCGGTTGCCTTGGCCAACAACGTTTTACCAGTACCTGGTGGACCCTGAAGAAAGATACAGTTTAGAAATTTTCAAGAAAACAGTCACCATCTACTTTTAAAATCGCTCCACGAGGAATCTTAGCCCCCAATGCAACATATTTATCGGGATTTTTTAAAAAATTAACAAATTCAATAATTTCTGTTTTGGCCTCTTCACAACCAGCAACATCACTAAATCTTGTTTTGATATCACCCTTATCGACCACTTTTACAGTAGACTGACTGAACCCAAACAAACCGGAACTTCGGCGAGTGTTGCCCTAATGATAATAAATCGGTTTACTTATAACTTATCTAATACTGTAGCTCCTCCTTTTAGCAATCGAAACATACCATATATAACAACTAATGGCAGTAACATCCTCAACCAAAAATCGGTTTGATTAGACAATCTGAAATAATCTATACTTTTCAAATTATAACATCAAATAGACAGAACCAACGAAAACTGTTTCTTGTATGTAACTGACAATTGACTACTGGGTTCAATGTTCAGTTCCTCCTCAATTTTGCGGAGGCTTCTTTCGAAACTATCGACATTACCAATTTCGAACCAATAGATTTTGGAGGGATTAATATTTCCACTTGGCTTTTGGGAATAGTCTTCATTGAAATTAGGAGTCGGATAGTTGGGTTTATCGTATATCTTGATACGAACCCATTCTTTGTTTATCACCTCCAACTGTGAAACTATTCCTCTAGATGATTAAACTGACTAAAAATCAACACTTATCTAAACTCAAACCTTTTCAAAAATACTTCGACAAACTCTTTCCAAGTAACTTCCTGATACATATTAGAATAAATATTATACACAAAAATTCCCGCAAGTGATCCAAAAATTAGTGCGGTATACATATTTTGATTTTTTTTTGGATCTAATGGACCACCTGGCTTAAATTGTTGTTTGAACTGTTTTATTAATTCTTCTGACTTTTTTTGCGGATTTGAAGTTTCTATATTACAAAGATAATTTTTATATCAACAAAAATTATCGTACTTATGAATTCTGAATTGATGTTCTTATTTTTAAAGACTTTAAAGGTAAATCTATTGACAAAAGTTCGATAACCATTTCTGAAATTCTAAAATCTTATCTTAATTTTGTGAGTAATATGTAAATAATCTAACATATATAAGATTAAGTCTTGTCAAAATCATCTTAATCTAAATGAATTTCAAAATTATAAATTATTAAAACAACTGACTAAAAATTTCAAACTTAGACTTAATATTTTTGTACACTTGGAATTTTGATTATAAAAATATAACATTATTTTTGAGTTCAAAAGTAATTAAAAAATAAAAATTTTAATCAATAACTAAAATCAAAATCATTCTCAAAAATATTTATTTATTTAAAAATTAAATACAAATGCAATTACATCATCTAATTTAAAAATTTTAAACTTTGAGCACATTAAATGAAGTTTACGAAAATGCATTATTATTCATATAGGAATAATATGAATAATGAAAAAGTCAGTCCACACAAATCACACTGAATTATTGCTTTACAAAATTTTAATAATAACTTTGCCGAAAAACAAAATTTATTAATGCCTTTATAAATGGAATTGAGTTTCTTCACTATGAAAATTGGCCAAAACTTGATTAGCTGCATTTAAATATATGAAAATTTTTAAGGTAAAAAGAAAAATATCTGCCATCATCATAAAAATAGTAATACTATCTATTCCCCGAGATTAATCTATTAATAAGCAATGTGACATATGCTTTTTGAAATATTGTTTAACTCTTTCACTACTGCCTTTGCAATGTGTAATTTCGATTTTCTTCAAATTAGTATGCCTTATTAAACTACAGATTCCTTCTTCAGTGAATCTTTTACAACCTAAAATTATTTCAATATATACTTACAGATTAGTTAAATAATACCTGCAATACTTAAATACCTTAAATTAGTCATACTTAACAAGAATGTCAAAGATAAATTAGTTATTCCACTGCACCATCGTAGACTAAGTTTGGTTAGATTTGGCATTGTAGACAAATAGTTTACTCCATTATCCGTTATAGTAGGACATCTAAAAAGATAAATAATAATTATCGATATATTTTTATAAAAAAAAATAAAAAATGCAATTATATAAAATCCCTCACCTATCAAGAATCAATTCTTCAAGCAGAGTTAAATCACATGCTACACATTCTAATCCTGAATCGGTTAATTTTGGACACCAACTGATATTCAACACAACCAATTGTTTCATACTTTCGCATATGACATCTAGCCCATCATCAGTCAATTTACTGAGACCAGAGAGACTTAAATTTGTAAGATTTGGCAAGGAATGCGCTATATTAACGACACCCTGGTTAGTTATATCCATACACTGAACAATCTGTAACGTTTTCAAATTTGTCAAATTTCTGGAATTAAAATATGTTAATGACATATCAGAAATATGATACGCCTGTAAATAAAATTCCGTTAGATTTGGTAACAACTGAGTTACTGCACCTAGACTTTCATCGCTGATATTAATACAATCCCAAAGTGTTAAGACAGTTATATTAGGAACCAGAGCAGACCATAAACAAACTTCAGATAAGTCATTACAGCAAAAGATTTCCAGATTATTTAAATTTACAAAAATTTCTGTTACTTTTTGCAGCAATCTGTCAGTTATGCTACTACATCTTATACTAATATGAGTGACAATACTTTCTATCTCAGACCTACTTATTTCATCCATAAATGTGGATAAATGACGATCAGAAACATGTTCAAAAACACAAAACGAGATCTTTCGCACACGTATAGTTCGAGAAATTTCTTTAATCTTCTCATTCAAATACGATTCTGGAAGCAACTTAAAGTTAATTATTAGTTTAATTTTGTTCCAAAATTGTTTAGAGTAAATGATTAAATTCCAACACCGACAAACCAGAGAAAAGGTACATAAATCTTTACCGGAAAAATATCTAAAGAAAACCAAAAGAAATTCTTTTGACATCCACAATTTAGAGTCCTGAGAAACTGTTCGCTTGGTAAAATGTTCTCGTGCATAATCTTTATATCGGGTCCTTTTTCTTTTCTTTGGTGAAATCTCTACTTTCATTCCTTGATTAAAAAGTCGTTGTTTGAATGCAGCAACAGTAGTACATCGACTTATTGTAGGAGAATCCTTTGGTAAAACCGCATTAGTATTGGAAAGGTTTTGGTGATTGATCAACTGTATGTTTTCTGTAGTATTCGATAGTTCAGATTTGTTGATAGTTGATGGCGATGATTGGGAACTGGATTTAGAAAATCTGAAATTTCTAATATTGTTTGACAAATCTACACAGGCCTTTGCAAAAGAAGACATTTGATAACAAAATTCAAAAGAATATGATCAATGTTTTCCCACTGTAATTCAATATGTATTTTTGCAAAAACAATCCAGATGATATTGCCGATAGAAAACTGGAAAAACAACGTAATGGTAACAGAAACTAAGGAGTTTAGTCTTTCTAATATTGGCTTTTCATTCTCCAATCACAACGCACAACGATCGAAACCAATATAATCTTTCAGTGGTATTTGTATGTGATTGCTTTTACGTGATGGAGAATTATTTATTGAAATAATCTGATGGAAAGAAAATTGATACTGACACAAGTACATCGAGAAATCAGTATGTATTTTGTATGTGAGATTTCTGTATCCAGAATCGTACACGCTTTGAGCTTTCGCTGGATTCTGAATGCCTATATCATTATTGATGACAACAAAAGCGATTATTTCCAATGAAAATAATTTTATTTCTGATCCTCTTCAGTCTGAATATGGACGGAGATTCTTTGGAACAATCGGTGAAGAATATTTAATTAAATGCTTCTTAATTTGAATTATTTATTTTGTGGCTTTGAAATCTGAATTATTTTCATTGGGAATGGAAATATATGCATGGTTTCTTAAGTCGACTTAATAATATTATTATTGTTCGTTTTTAAGCATAAATTGTCAATAATCATTTTTATTTTCTATTAAAAAAATATTTTTTCTTTGTACACATTTAGAAATGAAAAAATTGAATCACTGTATTTCGATATTTTTGATAATATCTTTATATTATTTATCAATTATTATTATTATCATTATTATTATTATTATTATTATTATTCTTATTATTATTATTATTATTATTATTAT
>JBBMKC010200152.1:0-14162 GCA_037834085.1 Bipalium vagum | reverse complement strand
TATTATTATTATTATTTTATTTTTATTATTGTTTCTATTATTAATTTTTTATTGTTATATCGAGATCTTTTTGGACCACATTTGTGTTTCATAGTTTTGTACAGATTTATTATTATATAATTATTATTTAAAAAATATTTTATTAATATAAATTGTTTAAATTAATTAAAAAGAAAAAAATATATTTATTTCTTAGAAAATAAAATATTAAATTGTTCTTATTACTTGAAAGTATACTCTTTTTATTTCTTTTTTTATAAATATCTTTATATTTATTTTTAATTCATAAGTAGATGAGTTTATACAAACTATTTTGATTCTCTTAAATTGTCAAAGTTTCTATTTTGGGTAAAATAACCATCTTATGTATGAGCATAAGTAATTTTCCTTTCTTACCCTAAGAGATTCATAAAATTTTATGATATTAGGATGGTTCAGTTGAGAGAGAATCCTGGCTTCTCTGTAAAGGTTATTACGAATGTAGTCTTCGGCTATCTTCCGAGTATTGATAATCTTCATTGCTACCTGAAAAGGAGATATTAAAAAGAGACTTAAACCATTTTTTAGAAAAAAATGTTATCCAAAAAAAGTATGAAAAAACACATTTGCAAAATAAAATGTGCCAAAAAATGAAAAATCTCATATTTTATAAATTAGATGAACTCCAGATATAATATTGTGGAATTGAAAGAATCCGTCATCAAAGATTATAATATTATTAAAAAGATTTATTATTATTTATTTATTATATATTCTCTATATTTGTTGTTCATACAGTGTTTTATGAGATCAATTTGGAAAGTTCCGCATGGTCTTTTATTTTTAATCTTATACTTATTAATTTTCTTATTAACATTAATTATAATATTTTTTTTATCAAAGATTTTTATTTTATATAGTAAAATATATATTTATAATATTATATCATTAAATTAGTATTACCTACCATTGAATTTCTATTAGCTATTATTTCACGTATTTTCCTGTGAGGCTTAAGCATAAAAAATAGATTCATGTATCAATATAAAACAAGCATTTCATAAAAGTCTTTTTCAGTTATTTTTAACAGGCTTGTTCGAAATTAATGTAGGCAGAACATCTCTGTGTATTTAGCTTGAAAACAAAGAATGTCAAAAACGGATTATTGAATTTAAACTCTGGCATAATGCATAAAACACAGCTGGAAATATCAACAAGGTCAGAGAGTACAGTATTGTTAACGAATCTACAGTTCAAAGTTGGGATCGATCGTCAATACCTGAAAATATTGCTCAAATGACGCAGAAGTTCAGAGAATAGGTTATGAAATGCTTCCTCATCTACCAAATTCTCCAAATCTGTCATTAAGATGTAAATCTCTTTATCAATTATTGATGAAAATGCAGTTCAAAGACGAGACCCGGCTGAAAACTCCGTTTGAGTTTTCATGAACTCCATTACTCTGTACTTTTAGAATATCAGACTAAATAAGCCTGTCGTTCGTTGTCAACAATGCATTGACTTTAATGGTTTTTATTTTGATAAATAAAGTTTATTTTTGAAAGATTTATATTATTTTAAAGTTATCACTTAAAACCCTACATTAATTATGCACCAACCCTACACAATTTTTAATTTTAATTTTCCTTAGTGTTAAATATTAATCTCACCATAATTATGAGAACTAATTGACAAGACGTGTTCTGTTGATTTCGGAGCATTAATAAACTTCGTCCTACGTATTCTCTAATACTTTTGATGGCTTATGGAAAATTTCCTGACTAATCTTAAAATATTGATTTTAACCAGATTTTTGTTCCTTACACCTTATAACCACCGAATTTATGTTATATGATTTTCGAAATATCAAGAAACATTAGCTTGTATTACCATTGTTTAGCAAAAAATATCAAAATAATTATAAATGAAAATATTTATGAAAAGAGTTTGTAAATTTCATAAAGCAGAACATCAACATTTTTTCAAAATATAAAATTTAATATTTTCATTAAAAAAATTTAATCCTGGACAAAAATTAAAAATTGCCTAAATTGGTACACTCTTGGAATAATAAAGATTATCCGGTTCCGGACATTTGATGTTATCTTTTTATTGACTTTAATGATGACTATTGCAAGAAATCGAGCATGCAATAGTCAGTCGAAAAGGTGTTATCCTACTTCATAATTACTCCAAGCCACATACGGCAAGAAGGCCCCAAGAAAACATTTCTGAATTAAATTGCGAACTTTAACCTCATACATCATATAGTCCGGACATTAGTCCAAAAGACTATAATTTTATCTTGTTGAACTCTATTTTTATCTGGTAAAAAGTACCATTCCACAAATGATGTATAAAGTGATCTGTATCGGTTATTCTTACTCAAAAACACCCGGATTCTTTGAGCGTTGTATTTTTCTCTTATATATAAATGAGGAAAAGTTGTTTAATCAATTGATGAATATATTGTTTGACTTTATTATTAGTGACTAAAAAATTTTCATTAAAAACTTGGTGAAAAAACGACATTAATTATTTCGGTACTTAATAGTATCGTATGCATGATCATTTTATAACAATATCACTGTTTCTTAAAGCTTCATGTTAAAGGAACATTTTAACGTTATTTTTACCGATGTCATATGGAATTGTAGATTAAAAGAAATGAAAAAGAAAAGAATTTATTAAATAATATTTTTATTTTATTTTCGAACACCGCCCTGCAAAAGTCTGAGTACACCTGAAAAAAAATCAATTTTTTGTAAAAAATCCATCGAAAAACATATTACATTTAACATTGTTTTAACAATTTTGATGAAAATAGTGATCACAAAGAACAATACAATTTTTCTTTCATCGATATATATTTTTGATTATCTCTGAACACACATGTGACATTCTGTTTACTAATTTATTCAATATAATTAAATCGATTTTGTTCCAGGCTTTATGTAATAGGTCCATCAATGGAGATTCTGATGTTGGGCATTTCAATCTGACTTTTCTATCAAGTTCCTCCCATAATTTCTCTATTGGGTTAAGATCAGGTGATTGGGCTGGCCATTTCATGACTTTCAAAACATGTTTACGTTCATTTTATTTCAAATACATTTTGTACACAGTCTCGATGTATGTTAACATTGAAATACATTTTTGTAAATGAATGAATACGAGGTTTATGTTTACGACATACTTAAATGAATACGACATACTTATATACCATGGTTAAGCGTTAAATAAAAATTATATTTAATAATATCTATTTTAAATAATATTTATTTAATAAGATTATTTTTCATTTTTTTATTCATAGTTTAAAATTGGCGTGACCTTTTTCAGGCAAAACTTTTATTGATTGACTGTACAAATCCTCTCAAAATTGATTGATATACGAATTTTTTTCCGTTAACAATTCGTATTTTTGATTTTATTTTCACATTAGTCGACAGTTATATTTATTTATTTTTATTGTTTCAATTTAATTACGCAATTTAATTAATTTTTTTAATTCCAATTTACTGACTTTCACTTCCCACTTTAACTTTTTCAAATTCTTTTGTTGTTGATATTGAAATTTTTGATCTTCAAAAAACCTCATTGTTGTGTTCAATCAGTTTTAGTTATTATAACTTTTCTTAACAGTTTTGGTCAAGTATCAACTACCAAAATGAAAACGTTTCAAGCATCCACCGTGCTCATAAGTTTTGCTTGTTTCTTTCAGATAATCTTATATTTATTTCAAAATATTTATATAAACTGTGGTGAAAATCGAAATAAAATATCGTTCTTAATAAATATATAAACTTTTTAAAAATTATAAAGTAAAAATAATATAATAATAATAATATAAAGTTAAATTATTTTTTTAATATTTTTATAATATTGGTAAAAAGTTTAAATAAATGTTAATTTTTATATATTTATATTATTTCGTCCTCACATTATTGATTTTCATAATGTGAAAATATAAATATCAAAATACAATAAAAAATCAAAAACATTATTTTTCCAAATCAATACAAAATAATAATAAAAATTAATATTAATATTCAAATAAAAGTTTTGCAAATTTTTTAATAAAATTATTTTTATAATATTCATAGTTTAAAATTTGCGTGATCGTTTTTAGGATATCCCATACATTTTCCTTGTAAAAATTGTTTATCTTTTATTATCACCTGCGATGATATAATTTCGCTATATAATAAATAATTATATTTCATATCTTATTTAGGCCTTACCATAGCGAATGATATGAAGTTTTAGTAATTACCAAGTGATATTTGCTTAGAGCATAATCAAAAATGCTGAGTGAAAATCTTTAATTTTATTAAAAGAAAACCACAATTATATCTGTATTATTTCATTATATTATTACAAAGGACACAATGAAACCATATATTTCTTTTTATTAGCCATTTCAAAATGACAGCTTTGAAAACTGAAAACATAAAACCTAAAAACATATTAAGAACATCTCTGAATGAATGACCATATTAAACACAGCCTGAGATAAATAATACAATAAATAATACTAGCCATTGGGTTTTCAGTGTCTGTAAGCAATGGAAATAACTTTAAAGCAAAAAAATGATCCCTTACAAAATCATTTTCATACTTTAAAGATCTGACAATAATTTGTCGAACATTATTGTCAAGACAAGAAAGAAAAAATCTTTTTATTTATAAAGAATAAAAGAAAAACGAAACCAGTTTATTGAAGTCTGATGATCTTTTTTCACCAAAAACTATACAAAATGTTCGAAGGTGTTCATCGGAAATAGTTGAGCTTAACCTGGTGTTATATATGTAAAAAAAATTATTCTGTTAGAACGGTGTGAAACTATTAATACAGAAATCCATCAACTATAATGATATTGTTTAAATGAAGATCTGATTAGGAAATGACTCTGATTGAATGAGTGTCTTAAAGAAGTGATACCTCAACATGACAGCGCTAAACCATTAACTAGAAAGACTAACGTCATAGATCGTATTAATCTTTTCAATTAATGTTAATTAAAGTTATGGTATTCAAATCTAATAATTGAAGTCTTAACGTTCCATCTATTCCTCTGTGGACATTGTTTGATGAGTGAAAAATGGTCGGTAACAGTAACTATATAATAATTTATAATAAAAATTATATATTCTGGTTATAAAAATCAATAAATGCTTATAAATTTCAAAAAAAATCAACATTCAGTTATTTTTAATTGATATAATTTGAAAAAATCAATTTAATTGAATTAATATTCACTGTATTTGAATTATATTAAAACTTATTTTTATTTTTTTAAACCTAAATAAATAAATTATATTAAATAAAATTATATGAACTTTATTAATTAAAGGTGCGTCTTCCCGATTTAAATGTATATTTATCAAAAAAATTTTTGTTAATATCAATATCTTTTTCAATATAAAAGTCAAATTATTAATTTCCGGAAAATTATAATATATATAATAAAATAAATTTATTTAAATTAATATTTTTGTTTAAAATAACTAAAAAAGTATTTAATAATTGCGATCATGAGAAATTTCATTTCAAATTAATTTTTCATATTACTTTATCCCACTTTTTTAATATTAAAGTCACTTGATTATTTTACACATTTAAACAAATTTTAGGCAACAGATGCTTTCAAACTAACTTTGTTATTATTTATTATATCATTACATGAAAAATCATTTATTTATTATTTCAATTTTCTATAATGTATAATAAAAAAAATATCCATTAGACCTACTTTACATTTTGTTACTTCATGGATAACCAGCTCCACAGAAGCAAAAGAACCCTTGCCCAGTGTTTCATAGCAAAATTTATACTTTCCAATTGATTGAATCTTTTTACCCATCAAATATCGTTTGACTTAATCAATAGTACAAAGTAGGTATAAAGCAAGTCAATATATGAATATTCCGTTCAACAGAAAATCAATATTATGTACAAAAGTAATTGAAAAATGTGGAATATTTGTATAAATGGAAACTTCAGATTTGTTTAAAAAGAAGAAATAGTGTCCATCTGTTATCAGCTTAGATAATGCCAGTGATGGGAATTAATATTTCTGATGGCACTCAAACCATTCTCTAATTCGACTCATAGAATGATCTCATTGGTCCGACGAAAATTTCAGCATCGAAATATAACATGCAAGCATAGCGGCATCATGTGGAGTCTGGTTGATCATTTTAGAAAATTGGACATGTCTTGTACATATACAGAAATGGATTGTTCTTTATGTTCCATAAATCAAGATTACACTTCCTTTATCAGTTTTTTTTCCACTAAAACTGGTACCTTTGTATTGTGATAACTGAACATTGAAACTTCTTGTAGAACTAAGCCAAGTAACTGAGTGTCCCAAAACCATTTATATTTTGAATAATTGTTTTCACTTTTTATTCTGATATCTTGGGTTTGATTTCTTTTAGCTTCAATATTCCATTAAACCCATTAGTGCTTTTATTTTTATAAGAAATATTTGTTGGGTGATAGGAAATTATTAAATTTTATTAATAATTTAATTTTAAAAAGTAAAGACGAAAACTAAGTCGTCCTTTTTTCTGTTACTTGAGTGCATAAGTTTTAATCATCTTTTAAATAAAACAATGTTTTAAAAAAGTTAATAAATATTTATTTATACAATCTGATACAAATACAGTGCGACACAAATTAATTGTCACACTAACAAAAATGACATTATCCTATGTGCAAATAATTTTAAATGTTGTAAAAATTAACAGGATGCAAGTATTAGTGTCCTAAGTCTACTGTTATAACTTCTTTAAAAATATTTAATATTATCAATTAAATCAAATAAATAATAAAAATAGGAAGAAAAAAACTACAAAAATTTATTGCCGCACTTTCCTAAAAATCGATTTTATTTATAAAAAAAAGGTATAAATTCAATTTTAAAACTTAATTGAGTTGCCATGAGCCTAAATAGTATCATAAATCCTATTTGGTAAAGAATTTATCAATTTTTGATGACTGATTTATCCAAGTCTTTCCAACACCTAATAACCTCCAATTTTAACTCATCAAGAAAATAATTTATTTATTTTAAAGAAATGATTTTTTTATATAATTGATTTTTAATAAAATATACATTTTGAAAAGCCTGTTGATTTATTAATGGAAATTAATTTAGAATCAGTTTCAGCGGCTAACTTACAATAAAGGTACTAAAGAGCATTAAAAAATATGACTTATTATTATCCATCAATCTTAGACACCTTACAGGTAATTTGTGAATTCCAAAATGATAGAAAGTTGTAGGTTTTGTAGAAAGCAAATTATCCAGAAATTCTCGTATATCTGAACATTTTTTTGAGGTAACATCCAGCTAAAAATTGTTTTATTTAACGAAATAGATGATAATCTGTAGAATCTAGGTCTGGAGGGTAAGTCACGTTCGGAAAAATCTTTCACCTTAATTGCAAGATTGTTTCCTGCGTTTGCTTATCCACATTCGACCTGTCACTATCACACAGGAAAATAAGCTTACGTGACCCTATCCTATCAATATGATCCGAAAACGTATCAAAAAGAACAAGTCTCAAGAACGGAATTCAAAGAAAATCAGATACCGATTACAGCCGAAGACAAGTTTCGAAAATTTTTTTGAAAATATTATTATTACATTGTTTATTAGATTTGATTACAAATCTATAATAAACTATTATTAAACATTTAAATAATAATAATAATAAACTTTTGGTTTCACACTGCTAGCAGGTGAACCAATTACCAAATAATTATAAATAAATTTTTGATTAAAAACTCTAATTCGATTACGCAATAGCAGTTTATAATCAGTGATTATTAATCACCTATATAAAATTCAATAAATACTATGGTTTGGATTATCGGCTTTAATACTCTAGGATCAAATAATTTTTTACTCTTTTCTTATTTCCCAGTATCTTTTATATATTCTTCGCCTCAAGTAGGACGGAGAACAGAATTTTTATTTGAGACTAGTTACACAAGGGTATTCTTTCTTATCTCAATCATGCTCTCCTCCGAGTTCTATCTTAACCTAAACTTGTAAACAAGTCGTTAACATTTATCAGATTTATTAAAAATATATTTTAAAATTCAATTGTTATCTTAGTTAATAATTCGATTTATTTATATAACATTATTCCTTTCAGTGTTCGAAATTTGATTTCTTTTTACTTTCGATATAATCCATTTTAATGTTTAATAATCGATTTGATGTTCCTTTTAATATTACAATTGTGACTTTAAAATTACATTTACTTTACTCCTTATGTTACGTGCATACAAATCCTTCTGAAATTAATAGACTATGTTAAGTTTCCCAAACTCATCATATATCTTCACATATTATTAACCACATTTTGAGCAAACTTAACAATATCAAATTGATAAATGAGCATCATATCGATGCTCCTCAAAACTAATATATTTATGATGATTTACGAAAGACTAAACCTAGAAATTATAAGTAAATTTAAAGAAAGGCAGAAAAACAGTTTCCATCTGATAATATGAGAAAAGTTCAAATGAACTTCGATGAAATATTACGTCTTTTACGGAAAAGATGAATAGAACAAAATTTTTTTAAAAAAAACACAAGAATATTTTATTCAAAAATATAATGCTCATCGTTTTCAACTATCTTTGTCCAACATTCACGCAAAATTTCTACACCATACTTGACGAACTTCTGATCCTTTCCGGTGAAATACGCAGAGATGGCAATTTCAACAGCGCATTTACTTTTAGATTCTTTTCCCCTTAAGAAGTGGTGTAATGAATGGAAAATATCATAATCTGGACTAAATGGTGAATGAGAAAGAAGTTACCAACCAAACTCTTTTTGTTTCTCTTTGGTCATTTTTGATGTAAGGTTTTGCATTATATTGTTGAAGAATAACGCCTCGTCAATTGAGCAGAGATGATTTGGTATGTTTTAATTTATCGCGTAATTCACTAAATTGCTGACAATAGACCTCACTAGTGATGGTTTCATCTATATTCAGGAGCTCCATATATATTATTCCCTTCATATCTCACAACATACAGAGAACTTTTTTCGGATGAAGACAGGATTTGGTTCTTCACCAAAACCCAACCACTTCTTTTTATGCTCAGCATTGACATTTAAAACCAATTTTTCGTCAATGCTTACAACTCTTTCCAGAAATAGGTCTGCATCATGGCAAGTGAGCAAAGACGTGTAAAGTGTCACCCGATTCAAAAGTTGCTGTTCATCTAGCGCATGTTGAATCCACTTTCCACACTTAGAAGTTTTTCCCATTTGCATTAAATGGTGATGAAATCTTACTTTAGAAGTGTCCGTGCGTTTTGCTAAGTCCAAGGCTGTTCAACAAGGATCCTCTTCCATTGATCGATTTAGATCGTCAATGTCTATCTGTACAGATCGACCCGATCTTGGCTTGTCTTGCATGTCAAAATCCTTGTTCCAAAACTTCTTAAACCATTTTTCACATGTACTTAAAATAATAGATTCGATTAATGCCATAGATAACCATTCAAATTACTATCTGGCATTTAATCCGCACTTAAACTCATACAGCAGACAGACCATTATAGTTTATTGAAAAAATTACATCTCCAAGAATAAGAAATCTTAATAAATAATAAAAGAATACATTAATTTTATATAAAAACCTCTTTAAATAATATTATTTTAAATAATGCGCTTATTATTTCAATGCGTAAATTTTTTCAATTAAAGTGGATAAACAATATTAAATAAAACTACATAAAAAAACCGTAAACTGGTGCGACAACCTAATAGAAAAAATAAGATTACAATATCTTTTTTTCTCAATATAAGAGCTATAAATCGAAAAATCATTGGTAAGTCAAAGGTTATCATTTTGAAAAAAGATTATACTCAGTATTTCTTAGAATAATAATAAGTGCTTTCAAGAAAAGAATATTTTGAAAAGAACATTATTATGAAAATTATTATTTATACAATTTGATAAAAATTACACGATTATGAATCAATATTAAACTGACATTTTTTGGAACATTATTTTTTTATTTATTTCCATTTTTCAAATTAAGAAATTTTGAATTTATTTTCTTAAAATAATAATATCATATTAAAATTAATGTCACTATTTATTTTTATCTTTCGTTTTAATTAAAGTTACTTTAACGAAATTATGATTATTAAAACTCATTAAAATTCAGACATCTGTGTTTAGGCTTTATTTGATTATTTAATTATTTAATTAATTTTCTAAGGACACTGAACTGACTGATAGGTAAAAATTAGATTTTATTTGTCTATCAAAATTGTGAAGATTTCGCCTATTGTATAATTTTTCTTGAAAAATTTGAAATCTCGTTTTTTGTTTATCTCGGAAAATTAAAAAAATACTTAATTTTTAAATTATTTTTAATTTAATACAATTATATTTTATTTTTAGTAAAAAAGAAAAAAATATAATATAATTAACATACTTGATTAAAATATTATAATATTTACTGAATAATAAATATTTAAAAACTATTTTCTTGCCTATTGTGAATACTTAATAATGATAAATAACTTATAAAGCATTTTTTATTTAAAATAGGGGGAAACAACTGGATCTTTTACCCCCATTTAATGTTGAATAATCATAAAATTGTAATTTTGTTTATTAATAAAAAATGTTATAAAGTATTTTTATTAATATTAAATAGAAAAAGTAATAAAATAATATATTTTAACAATAACAGGTAAAACCATATTGATTCCTATTAATTTTTGGTTTCAAGAGTTGAGAAGGATACTAGTCTTTTGTGAATATGTAAGAATACTCTAATTTTAAGAAACAGGGGGTAATTAATTTCTACGGTCATACGAAACTGTTGTATTTATTTTGTATTTTTAAACCTAAACAAACCTTGCTTGATTAATAGTTGAATAATATTTTTGGTTGTGATCGTTACCCTCTAACCTCCATTTTCTGATAACCACTAGTTTTCTAAAATGCCACTTTTTGACCGATGGTAGAGTAAACACTGTAACATTTTCATATTTGTTAATATAGGAACATGGGTAAATCTTTATATTTAAAATAGGATTTTGTTTATATATGTTGTTTTTCAATTTAAAAAATTTAAAATTGTGATAGGTAAAGATTTACAAATGTTAATTTAATCATTTAAAAATCAAGATGAAATAAAACAGGGGTTCCCAAACTTTTTCGACGTGACCCTCTTTTTGTTAAGAAACTTTTTTTGCCACTCCTATAATTTTTAAACCAAGAATGAAGACTATTTTTATTAAATTTAAATTTACATTAGTGAGATAGTTTACTCTGGACCATTTTGCACAGATTTTCAATTCTTGGTTGTATTTCAGAACAAAGATCTAAGTGCTGATCATTCTCGACAAAAGCCTGTTCATAGATTTAGATTTCATTGAAGTCATTGTAGAAAATGAAAATTCACAAGACTAGATAGAAGTAAAAGACAACAAAAGTGCAAAGTTCAGTATTTGCAGAAAGAGGATATTTGGGCAATCAATAAAACCAGAGCCACATTTTCAGATATCTAAAAGTTGTTCCATCAAAACATTATTATTATGTGTTGTAAGTAAGAATCATTCAGGGAGAAGTGTGAAACTATCCAGTGCATTTTTTCAAGAGTCTTCATTCCTTCTTCAAAGTATTTTTTCATCTCATCCTTTCACTTCATAAGATACATAACAGCCAATTTGGAGAATTGAATAGAAACATCATAATTTGGAAACAAACTGAAATTCCGAAAGGGAACTGGAATGGTTTGCAATTCCCATCCTAATCCAGAAATCAATTTTTCTGCAATTTTTGAATCACTAAAATATAAATGAATGTTACTGGTACCTTGAATATAAAAATTATAGATATACAAATTAGAATTAAGCCAGATCAAATAAAAAAATAAAAGTAAAATGTCAAAAACAAAAAATTAATCACACATGTTACAATAAATATTTCTAATTTTCACACGAAAGTGTCCTTGGTTTCTCGATACTTTTCTTCCAGGTCCATTCTGGCATGATCTCCACATTATTAATGATTATTAATATCACACTATGATGGAATTCTGGTCAAGAGTAGCTTCAAAAGCAGGTACCATGGTACTATAGAACAAAATGTTATTGTATAATAGCGCCAGAATTATTTTCAAATAAAGATTTTCCATAACCTGACTTATGACGTTTTATCTCATTCACCTTATTCAGTGAACATGTTATAATAATATAATCACTTATTCAACCATTTATACCAGTGATTCCCAACCCTTTTATGATCATATATTTCAGCATCTTAAATATTATAGATTTTTCTTTTTATCAGGAGATTCAGTAACCAAAATGACAAAAATCTGATTTTTCATTTCATAAATTGTTTTTTTATCTGAATGAAAGAAATGGAGTGGTATCCCATTTTCAAGATTTTTTAGCTTGATTAAAAACATTTTTTCTGAATTATAATTTATTATTACTACTGTATTAAAAATCCCCAATTTCTGATAAATGAGAAAGGAGTTGGGAAATACACCCACTGGGCTCAGATAAGGTTTCTTTACGGTGTTCATTTGGGATGGGTTTCTCTTTTGATTTACCTTATGTATGTAGAGTCAAAAGGGAAAGAAGATCTGCGAGGCCAAAGACGGGCGAAAAACAGGTAATTATTATTATCTTTTTTTGTGTTAAGAGCAGCCCTGCCTTGCTGATGATTGATAAAAACAAAAACAGTACCAAAACAACCCGATGAATGGCAAACCCCAAGATCAATCCCAATGGAATACTGGAAGCATCAGATGTGTGAAAAGGAGATCTTAAAACAAATTGGAAAATTAAAACCACAACCGAAAGATGATGTTGAAGTGTCAATTAAAATAAACCTTGATTTTTTTTAAGTATACACAATTTTAAATATATATAATTATTTATATTATTTTTAATAATTTAAATCTGAGCTTAAATCTAAACAAAAGAGAATAATGGAATACATATGCTTAATACCACTAAAGAAATATATATATTTTATTCCACTTTTATGTTCTTGGAGAACTAAATACATTTTGTATAAAGATTAATAGTTAAACATTTTATATACATACACACATATATCGTTATATATCATATATTATGTATTAATTATGGGTATATATTCATATAAATATAAGTTATAAATATTAATTTTATACATGATTTGATAAATAAATTTTATTCATTACTCGAAATGATGAGAAGCATAAATTATTCAGAAAACCGTCAAAAAAGAAGGGAGGTTAATTTCAACCAAATTACCAATATTAAAGTAACATTTAATTATACAAATTTAAGAAGTAATTAAAATAATTATTTTGTAGTTCTAGGGACTCTATTAAGTTTAGCAAGTTGTCGGTCAGTTATATCCATTTGATAAGATCAGGGACAAACGCCCATAGCTATTGACTAAATCAACATATAAATCGAAATAGTTATAAGATAAACAACAATGGTTACCACCAATATGAGGAGAATATGGTTCTTGTTGACGATTGGTTCAATGTTGACTCAACTAGCTGATATCACATTATCATTTGGGTTTACCCTTATTATTGGCTGTACCCATACCAAAATCAATATATTAACAATCAAGAAAGACCAATAAAGACAAATTGTGCTTTTTAAAAAATGAATATATAATGATTTTAAAATTCAATTTTCTCTTTACTGTTAATAAAATGAAGTTAAGAGAGACAAATTAGAAAAGAGTTTGATTATGATTAAATTTTATTGTTAGATTGGTTTAAATCAAATGGTAATTGGCTTTATCCTTTAATTAATAAAATTTCAATTAAATATATAGTTTATATGCTGTGAATATATTTATATCCTTTTAATATAAAAATTTAGCTTATACTTTTTTATTTTCAAATAATGAATATTTACTAGTAATAATAATAATAAATAATAATAATAATAAGAAGAAGAAGAAGAAGAAAAAAAAAAGAAGAATAATAATAAAAATAATATTATTATTATAAATTAAAATTTTTTTTAAAAAACGGAATTTTCGTTATATTAAAAAAAATCATATGTTAAGTTTTGAAAAGGTGAGGTTGTGTATGACTTATCTTGATCTGACTCCTAAGGTAGTGTACTGATCACAAACAAGGCAAACAAACAATT
>JBBMKC010200141.1:0-14164 GCA_037834085.1 Bipalium vagum | reverse complement strand
AAAATTTACTAATACAAATTCATAATACAATCAAAATAAAGAAAAGTCGTAAAATGTTCACTAATTAAATAAAATAAGAGTCATAACAATGTTTGCTGAAACTGCAATCCTTCCCAATGGCTCCTCATCTTTTCCTCTTCTTAGTTGATGATTCCCACAATTTTAAATGAATTTTTTATTTATTTTTTTATTTATTCTTATATATGACACAAAGTTTACTTCGTTTGTAAACACATTTTTGACGAACGAGCGAGTGTGTGTCGGGAGACACGCATAAGAGTTAGTGAAGAAAAAGTGGAGGTACGAACGGGGTACACTTTGTGTAGTATTCTTGTTCTCATATTTTTCTTTTGTATTTTGATAATTATTAAAATTAATATTACAATGACATTATTTACAATATTTTCTTCCTATATAAAAGTTATCTGGATTTGTTAAAATATTACATTTATTACAATTTTACCATCCATTAGATTTTCTTTTTTCATTTAATTTTTCCCTCAAAAATTTATTATATTGTTGAGTAACATTTTCTAATTCACTAAGATATAAACCTCTAATATTAGTTTCAATGAGATTAAAAATACTTTCATTTTTATCTACATTAAAATATTCATACATAGGATAGAAATATTCTTTTGAAAAATAGTTATTAGTCATTTGAAATTTAAATAATTGTCTAGATTGATAATATAAATTTAAAATTAAATTTAGCATTGATAAATTAATTGAGCTATCAAGCACTTCATTAATTTCATCTGAAAAATTATCAGTTGTGCGATTTCTTATTAATTTTACATTATTTTTTTCTGAATATTGTGTTGAATAAGCTTAGGATTATTCTTTAAAATATTCTTGATTATTCATTTTTTAAAATAAAAATTAACATTTTTATTTTTTTTAAAATATTTGTACTGGCGACAAAAATAATATTTTTCATCATCAAATTTTTTAATGATTTATTTATTTTATTTAATGATTTTAATGATTTTTTTGATATTTATATGACACAAAGTGTACTCTGTTTATCAACTAATTTTTTTCATGAACAAAAACAAACCCTGAATTTATAAAAAATATTTTTTATGCATTTTTTATATTTTTTATATTTTTAGTAATTTTGTATCATTATTTTTTTGTTGCTCAAAATATTTTTTCAACCTATTTTTAGGGTTGTTTTTGTTTATGAAAAAAATGGGGGAATAAACAGGGTACACTATGTGTCTTATTTTTTAGCACACAGTGTACTCTTTTTGTAAATACATTTTTGACGAACGAATCAGTATGTGTGCTGGTAGGCACGCATACGAGTAAGTGAGGAAAAAATGTGGGTATAAGGAGGGTACACTACGTGTATTGCTATTGTGATACTTTTTGAAATACAGGTTTATTTTGATTTATTTATTAAGGGTTATTGTTATTCATCCAGTGAAGTTAATATTGATTATTATTATTATTCACGAGTGTAAAAATACATTAATAACAATAGCTATTAGTCAGGAGTCACTAAATTTGAAAGCCTAAAGTTACTTTATTAAACTTAACAATTTAAGGTAATTAAAATGATTGTAAAAACTTATTAATCTTTATTCTTTAAAATAAGTAAAACATTGAATATTGATACAGTAAAAAGAGCATGATTATATAATAAAGTAACTATTTTTGGACCATCCTAAAATACATTTATCTCTTTTTTCTGTATATTTCATTAAAATTTTGAAGTTTAGCAATATTAAGTATTATTAATACTTTGTAAATTTAATTTAGTACTCTGATAAAAAAATTGACACTCAAATTTTCTAATACAGAATATTTATATTAAAAAGTTTTATCTAATAAAAGAATAATTCTTGTCTAACACGGAAAATTTAGAATTAATATAATATAATTTATTTCTTCATTTTAATTTTATGATATATTAATATTATTATCTATTGAATATATATTAACTAATTTTTATTTGTTTCTCTTTGATATAAACTTGTACCAATTTAAATAAAAGATAAAAAGTCTTTATGTCACGTTTGTTAAATAGCCTGAAATATATAACTAGATTTGGAGTGAGCAAATATGATATTAAAACATTCTCAACTGGAAAAATACTATCAACAACAATTTCAAAAGATTACACTATTGTTGATCATCTTTATGATGCAGTTGTTGTTGGAGCAGGTGGGGCTGGATTAAGGGCAGCCTTTGGATTGGCACAAAGTGGTTTTAAAACTGCTTGTATAACAAAATTATTTCCTACAAGATCACACACCGTTGCCGCTCAAGGAGGTATAAATGCTGCTCTTGGAAACATGGAAAAAGACGATTGGCGTTTTCATATGTATGACACCGTTAAAGGTTCTGATTGGTTAGGGGATCAAGATGCAATTCATTACATGTGTGAGGAAGCACCGAAGACAGTTATTGAATTGGAAAACTATGGGATGCCATTCAGTAGATTAGAAAATGGAATGATTTATCAGCGAGCATTTGGTGGACAAGCTATTGACTATGGTAAAGGTGGACAAGCTCATAGATGCTGTTGTGTCGCTGACAGAACAGGACATTCACTACTTCATACATTATATGGGCGTTCGCTGAAGTATGATACAGATTATTTTATCGAATATTTTGCAATGGATTTAATTATGGAAAATGGGGAATGTCGTGGAGTTACTGCTTTGAATCTCGAAGATGGTACTATTCATCGGTTCAGAGCTAAAAATACAGTTTTGGCAACAGGGTTATTGTTTATTTTTCTTTAAAATGCATAAAGGTTTTTTGAAATATAATATTTTTATTTGAGAACTTAAAGTATGTCCTTTAAATGATTTCAATGTCAATTGTTAATGAAAGGAAATTATTATCAACCAATATGACTTAGTTAAAACTTTTGTAGAGGTTATGGACGAGCTTATTTCTCTTGCACATCAGCCCACACTTGTACCGGTGATGGGACAGCAATGGTAACTCGTGCAGGCTTAGCGAACGAAGATATGGAGTTTGTTCAATTTCATCCAACGGGTAACAGTCAATCTCTGTTGCAAACGATCCTTAACGTTTTAGTAAAGGCATATATGGAGCAGGCTGTCTTATTACGGAAGGCAGTCGAGGTGAAGGAGGATATTTGGTAAATAACGAAGGTGAACGATTTATGGAGCGTTATGCCCCAAAGGCCAAAGACTTGGCATCACGAGACATTGTATCTCGATCAATGACTCTTGAAATTCGAGAAGGGAGAGGCGTTGGACCTCTGAAAGATCATATACACTTGCAGCTAAGTCATCTTCCAAGTGAGATCCTTAAGTTGAGATTGCCTGGCATATCTGAAACGGCTATGATTTTTGCTGGAGTCGATGTGACCCAAGATCCGATTCCAGTACTGCCGACAGTACATTACAACATGGGAGGTGTTCCAACAAATTTCAAAGGACAAGTAAGTTCAAGTGCTCGGATATTTAATTTTGAGTCCCGTGTATTAAATAGTACCTAAATTTTTATGAACGTAATGCTGTTTTTTAAAATGAACTAAAACAAATTCACAAATATTTTGCAAATCTAGAGGTTTATCACATAATTTTTATTTAAAAAACAGAATTTACGATTTTTTTAAACTTAAGGTTTTAATTTACTGAATAAATTTAACTTTCTTTTTTAACTATCTCATATTTTCTGATATCCATAATATCTCTCCATTTGCTATTCCCCGACTTTTGATTAGAACTTTTACATCTTATCCTGAAGGTCTTTGTCTTGTCTTCAGTTTTGAAGCTTCAGTTAGAACCAAAAACTCTAATAAAGTCCATTCCAATCAATTTCGAAGACACGTTCTTTCACCACAGGTCTTACTATTTTTTATCTTAACCAGATGTCTTAGCTTTTGACTTTCATTTGTTTTGCTTAATGTCACATTTTCTCTGAGGACTGTGTTTTAAAAATGAAAAAGCTTTTCAACTTAATAATAATTAAATATAAATAAAATATCTAGGAAAGTTTATTTAAATTTCTAGTCATTTTTGAAATCGTCCACTACTTCCTAATACCTGAATAATTTTAAAAACATCCTTTATTTTAAACATTTTATAAAACGAAAGAAACAGATCTGTTTCTTAAATGGCAATTAAATACAAATAATATTTTCTAAGCTAATGTTTACAATAATCGATTCAAAATAATCAATAATATTAATCAATAAACATTAATATATTTCAATATTCATCGTTTATAAAAGTTTCAACATTTTAATAATTATTTTCATTGACATTTTACATTTAAATTAATGTTAAATAAAAATTCAGACCACTTTATTAACAGTTCAAAATTTGTTTGATGAATGTTTGATGATGTTTTTTGTAAATAAGTACTTAATGATAAGCGGATAGCATATTTTATTATTAATAAATTAGATAAAATGAATGTAAATATATAGTTTGGGTGGATGAGTTTCAAAATTTGATAAAGTTTGGATTTACTCCAAATAAATAAAATCATTTTTAATTCATCCCATATAATTATTATTTATTATAGTATTTAATTAATTATTAAGTAATTTAAAAATAAGTTTTTCATATATAAAAAAATATTTTGAAAATTAAATACAATTTCGGTCAAAAATATTTAGTCACATATAAAAGTGAATTTTATTTATGCAAATGATGGTACAGTTGAATAAAGTTTTGTAATCCATATTTAATTTTTAATAAAAAATTTTCTAAATAGGCTTTGAAAAATTATGCAAAATTTTTACAAAGTAATTGCATTTTTTAGAAATTTTTATTTGCCCTGATCATAATCATCTACAAGTAATTTTTTTCAAAACTTAAGGAAAAAATTATTTATACTGTATTTATTAAAAGATTTTTATTGGTTCACATCGAATATTAATTTGGACAAAACGAAATTATTTTTCTATGAAAGATTTTCTAACAGTCATGATTTGTTTAGGTGATTGTTTATGATGAGAAAAGCAAAACGGATAAAATCGTGAGAGGTCTTTATGCTGCCGGTGAAGTGGCCTGTACATCCGTTCATGGTGCCAATCGATTGGGGGCTAATTCGTTATTGGATATTGTGGTATTTGGACGAGCTTGCGCTCTGACAATTAATGAAGAAGATAAACCAGGAGACAGACAACCGGAGTTATCCAAAGATGCTGGTCTGAGTTCAATCGATAATCTGGATAAAATCCGCCATTCAAATGGATCTCTTACAACAGCCCAGGTACATTTTCTTGTGAAAACATGCAGTTTTTTAAAAACGCAATCGATCAATAAATAATCAATAGAAATATGTCAATTTCTTCGCGAATTTTAGATCAGACTCAAGCTTCAAAGAGCCATGCAGGATCATGCGGCAGTTTTTCGAGATGGTGTTGTTCTTCAAGAAGGTTGCAAGAAAATTATGGATATGTATAGGAACGATATGTCTCAACTGAAGATATCAGACAAAAGTTTGATTTGGAATTCGGATTTAGTGGAAACTCTGGAGCTGCAAAATCTTATGCTTAATGCTCTGCAAGTTAGTTTTTTATATGGATTTTTGTAATCATTTATAATAGTATTAGGGATACCAATAAGTAATGTAATTTTTATGAGATGCAAAATTAGCAGGATTTACTACTTTTATATATAATTATTAGTTTTAATTATCTATTAAATCTAAATCAATAATCCATTATTTTGCAGAATTTAAAATTGAGAAATAGAGAAATGGAAGATAATAATTGTAAACTTGAAGAGGACTAGATTAGTCATTGTATATTATTCCAGTATAATTATAGTCATGACACAAGAACATCAACTACGAACATCAATGGAATCTATACTGATTCCTCTGTTGTTCATAAGTGTCATCGAATAGTTAAAAGATTTTGGTGAATAAATTTTGATAATCAAAATGCCCGGAAAAGTGGTCGTCCTATTCAATTTGATGAAGATGAAATGCTTGCTGTTGGAGAAGAAGATTCTATAAAAACAATTGAGCAGCAGCTCAACGGCACTTAAAATTAATTAGGAAGTTTCTGCATTCAAGTAAATTAGTACCTTGTAATCTCAGTGATTCGAACAAATATCTAAGGTCTTCAATATACAGCATGCACCTAAACTACCAAAAAAGAACCATTTTTTACTGCTTCATAACGGCAGTTTTGAATTAAATTATGTATGACACACAGTTCTGAGAAAACAATGGTTTTCCATTGGAGAGCCGCCCAGAACAATATCCATGAATCATAGAATCTCTTGTGTTTGGCTGAACATTCATCGTGTAGGTCACTTTGAAATACTTATTGTCGAGGAAATCATTATGTACAATATTACTGTGATCAACTTGACAGATTTAAGGTAGCCATTGCAGAAAAACATCCAGTCCATTTCTACAGAAAAAATGTTATACTTCATCATGACAATGTAATACATCATGTTGCAAGGATAAATAGATAAAAATTAAGATACTTGGATGGAAGATTTTCATTCATCCCGCATACTCACCTGATATTGCTCAGCTTGAATTTTACTTCTTCAGATCATTACAGCAATTTCTAAATTGAAAAATTTTAATGTCCTATATACATGGGGAGAAATACCTTGCTTGAGTGCTTTAACTACAGAAGCCCAATCTTTTTAAAAACTGTTTAAAAAAATAAAATTAACCAAATATTTCGATAATAAAAGTAATAAATAAAAATAAATAATAAAAAATAATAATATTAATGAATGTTAAATAAAAAAATTATTAATTACATTTTATATATTACCAGAGTCCCTTGAAAATTGGTCTATTAAGTAGAAAAAAATTTACCAGGAAAAACGACATATGCAATTTTTATTTAAAAAGGTTTATTATGATAAATCATAAGGTATTGTTTTATAGTTTCGATTTGGATATTCTTATCCTAGGACAAAGTTTATTTAACATTGAAAAAACTCCTTTCAATTGGGGTTGTAGAAGGTTTGTAGTGTTTAAGTTTACTATGTAAATTATAAATAATAATATCAGGATTATCTTTTTTTAATTTAAATATTATTGATTAGGATACTTAGAATTTATTTTAATAAAATATAATATTTAAAATCAATAATTTAAAATATTATTTTTATAATTCTCGAAATATATGTATTGATTGATTTATATTATAAAATTAATTTATCAATTATTAAGTATCGGATTTGAGAAATCTATAATATTGATACAGTAGATTTCGTTTATAGAGAACTTGCTTAAAGAGAACAGAATCGGGTAAAGAGAACTTTTTGGTTCAAAAATGGCATTTTCCCAAAAATTTCAGTGTAAAAGTTCTTTTTACCCTATTAAATAAATAAACATTTTTTATTTTTTTCACAATACAGTTAATTTAGACAGTAAACCTATAATTTAATTATTTTAGTTTTAAAAAGTTAATTGATTAAAAAGTAACCTGATTTAAGGTTTTTTGATTAATTGAAAATATTTTAGGCCATATTGAAATCAGGTTCCAGGACAATTCTAACACTCAAACAGAAATTTGAAATCATAGCACTTTTTGAGCAAGGATCATTGACCAGAAAATATAAAATATCTCCTTCATCAATATCAAACACTTGTCACAAGAAAAGGGAACCAAGAACCTGAAACAATTTTTTATGATAATTTAGATATTCAGTTAAGGAATTGGTATTTGCTGCAACGATTTAAAAAGATACCCATTAACAGTGTATTACTTATTGAAAAAGCTGATCAAATTGCCAAATACCTAAAGATTCAAGATTTTACTTGTACAATGAGTTGTATCCAACTCCCCATTCTCTTGTTTTCGGATCGATTTCTGGAGAAGCTGTTCATGTAAATAATGAATTTGTGGCGTCGTGCCTCTAAAATGAATGGTCGGAAATTTGGAAAGGTTATGGTAACAAAGATATTTTTAATGCAGATGAAGCGGGATAATTTTATAGGCATGCAACAAGTACTTCTTTTTTATTCAAATCAGGATAAAACTGACCATTTACAAGAAAGGTTAATAGCAATTGAATCAGATTTTATTCAAGAAAACCAAGCAGCAAAAAATAACTGAGTTTATTTTTAAAAAATAAATGTGTTAATTAGTAAAGTTTTTTTGATATTTTTTAAAAAATTATCCTTATAAAAAAGTATCTGTTAAAGAGAAATATCGGTTATAGAGAACATTTTTTTAAGTCCCAAAAATATTCTCTTTAAGCGTTATCTACTGGATTAATTTTTGATTTAGTATTTCTTAAATAAATTTTGTAATTTTCAATAATGGAAATTTAAATATTAGATGCTCTGAAAAGAAAACGGCGGTGAAATGTTTTAAAATAACATCAATCAATTATGTATTCACCATTATTATCGATAATCTTCCGTCTTTCCATAAAGGAATAGTTACAATTAACAAAAAATTTAGCAGACTTCGTCATAAAAAAATTGAAAGCTCGATTTTACCTCTTCATTGTTGACAAACCTTTTACTAATTTAGTGCTGCAAAGATCGAAAAATATAAAAATCTGATAATGAGTTATCTGTGCCATAAACTTGATGAGGAAACCCTTCATAGTCCAACTCACGGATCTTTTGTTGAGTAACTTTTGGGGTGTGTGGCTTAACCTTATCATGAAGGAGAATAAAATCTTTTCTGATCGAGTTTGTAAGAGTTCATTAGTCACTCGGTGCAATTCTAGACAGTTTGGTCTTAATCAAGTACCTCAAAATATACAATTCCCACCAAGTTCCACCATAAAATAAACAAACACTTTACCAAGTATTGGTCATCTTGCAGTTGGAATTGGAGTCTGCTCTTTAGGAAGCCATTGATGATGACGATAGTGACTCTCAAATAGGATCCACCTGTCGGAAGTGACAATTTTCTTTCAAATGTTTCTTTTAATATCTTATTAGATTTCAATTTGAAATCAAATCATAGAATTTCTAGGCATTTGATAAATTTTGTGGAATCCATATCCCAGCTCTGTATGACTTCTCAATAAAGTGGATGTGATCGCAGACGTTTTACTCATTACAATAGAGATTAAAAGTATCTACCAACGATATTATTTAAAAAAATAAACTAAATATCCAGCTAATAATTAAATTTTACTTATAAGCAACTAATTTACAAATAAGTGCGATTAAAATGGTACTTGCTAAATCGCCGATTTCTTTATCTAATATTTGTTTCAGAAATTTTTTTCCACAAGTTTTAAACATTTTATATTAATAATCATAAAAATCGTATCGAATTTCTTATCAATCTTTTATAATATCATTTGTAATTCTATTTTCCTTAAATCAATATCAAAAATTTCTTCAGAATCCTTGATTTCAACTGGTTTTTATTTTGCTTATTGCACTTAATTAATTTAACTGTTGATCGACGTACCTGTTTATACTCAAACTTTGAAATTTTATGGATCAAATTTGAATATTGGATTACTTTTAATATTTATTGTAAAGTTAAAATATAAAATACTGGTAACGCATAGATTGATTGTTTTAACAATAAAAATAAAGTAATAAATCGCACCATAAAACTAACAAGAAATAAAACCGTCAACATTCATTAAATTTGGTACATTCAAATTCAGCTACATCATTTTATCTGGTTTAACTTTTATTTTGTTTCCAAATCTAAATCACTTTTTCTCAACAAACAGAAATGAAGGATGAACTAATAAAATATAATACCGTCTTTAGAATCAATTATAAGTTGTTTTCGTGTGAAATGTTCGACCAATAGATATGAAAGTAGAATGATGAACAAAATAATCTTTATTCAATAAGATAATCACCATTTAAGTCTTTTTTTCAACGATCAGGTAAACTAATAATGTGTTTTTGGAAGCCTAGTTTTACGGGTTAGAAAGTTCTGGAAGACCAAAATGAGAGGCTCACTTGATATAGCGCCGTAAAGACATAAAGTTGGCCAATTTACAAAAAGATGAAAATCTATTGGTTTACCTGATGAATTTGGTGGTGAGAAATAACTTCCTATCCAAGATCTTTTATTTTTGAAATTAATTTGCTAGATACAATGATTTGTGCAACATGTGGTCGGACATTGTCGTAAAGCCGTATATGTGTATCTCTATTGACACGTTTTCGTGCATTATATGAAGAAGTAAGACATTTTCACCAGGCTGAGAACTTTTGCATTAGAACTTTTTTATAAAATGAGAAGAAAGAGAACCAAAATATCTTGTCCTTTAGCATGTCTTTTGAAGAGAAAAGCCAATAAAGTTTGAAATTATAAAGTAAAAGAAAATAAGAATTAGTCAACTCACAAAATATTTATTAAAAAATTTATCAAAATAACTACCGTTTACCTCAACGTGATACAAGCTGATTTATGCCATCTTTATAAAAAGCTGTAGTTTTAGATTGAACACATCTTGAAAGGAATTTTCCACTAATCCTTGGTCAGCAAATGTCTTAATGAAATTATCCACGTTTTTGGAAGTGAAATTTAGTAGGAGAAAGGTCCGGTAATTAAGCTACCTTATGTAGTTCATGTGAAATCCATTTTCTTTGTCTCAATAATTATCAAACAATTCCTAACTTCTGCTAGGTTAACACCAAAATGTTTTGTAAGGTGTGTTTCTTTCAACGAGAGCTTTAAGCTTTTTATTTTCTTCACGGTATCAGGATGTCCACAAATTTCATTTTAGGCGTTGTATAGTGGAATTAAAATTTCTAAACCAGAAGATCCTTATGTCTCTCTGGTGGGACATGTATGGTGTCATCCATTGGGAATTATTAGATCCCAATAGAAAAATCAATGCAGAATTATATTGTCAACAGCTATCACGTTTGCATTCAGCCTTAATTGAAAAACGTCCAAAATTAGTGACTAGACGACAAATTTTATTCCATCACGATAATGCTCGACCACATTCGGCAAAGATAACTGTACAGAAAATTAAAGATTTTAATTGAGAACTTATTCCCCAGACATTTCCCTTAGTGATTTTCATTTATTTTTTGTCTGGGAAAATATTTAAAACAAAACACGAATTTGAAACAAAGTTGACCGATTTTTTTGCTTCAAAACCTTTGTCGTTTTATGCAGATGGTTTTAAAAAACTTCCTGACAGGTGAAAAAAGATTGTAGAAAACGATGGTAATTATTTCCATGAATAAATGTTTCATATCGATTTCATTTGCTTTTTATATTTATTAATACGCACGAACTTATGGACTGACCTAATACATCAGAGAGAGGTGCTCTGAACTTTCAAAATTTTCTAAAATCCTCTCAAGTCTGTTCAGTATTAAACAAAACTGTTTTTCTCGAGATTATTGAGAAATGTTAATTTATATTTCATCTAACAATAAAAATGTTGTCCTTTCATTCTTTGTAGTAATTGTCAATATAACTATTGATAATTTTAAATACAGAAAAATTCAAATTTCTCAATTGATAAAAATTTACCCCAATTGATCAAATTATTCAATTCTAAAATCATTTCTTTGGTAATTCTCTTTCTTTTACATTTCTGTCTTCATTATTAAAAGTAAGTATCGATATTTGGATTATTTTAAATTACGATGACCATTGAGATACAAAAATGAAACACTTACTTTTTCTATTGTCCCGACAAAAGCAACTTGAGAAATTTTAAATGTAACTATTAAAATTGATTTTCAAAATTGAGTAAGAGTTAAAAAATAAATATTGGTTATTATAATTTTTAATTTATCGATTCTAGACAATTGTGGGCGCAGAAAATCGCAAAGAATCTCGAGGCGCTCATTCGAGAGAAGATTTTAAAGAACGTATTGACGAATACGACTACAAGAAGCCGATTGCGGGTCAAACGAAAAAACCTCTTGAACAGCATTGGCGCAAGCATACGTTATCGTATCAAAACATCAGCTCCGGTGAAGTGCGGTTGTCTTATCGACCGGTTATTGATAACACATTAGATGAAACACGGTGTCATACCGTTCCTCCACAAATTCGATCGTATTGATTTTTTGTTATTGAGAAAAATCTGAATTTCTTCAACTGCTAATCAATAATCGTCTTGTTTAGGATTACTTAAAACGGTCTGCTTGACGTTTTATAATTTCATCATTTTGAATTAATAATTTGCTTACAAGTCGTAGAAAAATATAACAGAATTTTTTGTTTTGTTTTTTTGGAATATTTGCCAATATAAAATGATTTTTAACCATTATATAAAGGAAACCAAAAAGTAACTTTGTTTATTTTATAGAAAATTTTTCTTATATAATTTTGTATTTAAATGTCTATCGATTGTTGACAGATTAGCAACAGATTCTTTTTAAAAGAATGAATTAGTTTTTTAAAAATATTTTTTCAGGTCCTTTTTAGTTTCTTATTTTAGACATATTTTTAACAGTCTTATCCTTTTATAGAATACCTGCTACAATATCTGTATCGTTTAATGGTTCCATGCCCACTATAGCTCGATCAATATTCAAAAGTAAAGTCTAGGTCATTTGTATTTAATGTACTTGCATCATCTGGTAATATCTCGTCATTGTCACAACAGAATCCGGCTTTTTCGGAAGCAGTTTTCAATAGTGTTATAGTTTGAATAGTTAATTATTTCCCACGATTCTTTTAGTAAACAAAGAATAATAAGTCGATTTTAACGCACAATTTAATTCCAGAAATATTTTCTATAAAATCGATAATTGTCAACAGTTTAATGACGATTAGACACCGATAATTACAATTAAGGTTATATATTATTTCTTGATCACATGGCTGAATCCTGGCAGTGACATTTGGATGTAAAAATACTAACTCAATGTAACGTAGTGTAATTCTGGCATGTACAGATTAATTATCTATAGTTAAAACAATTTTCTGCTTACATAAAGTATCCCATTGACGAAGCCAACTTTCAAAATGTAAGAAGTCATCCATGTATTACCATTATCATGGTAAGAAAAAAGAAACAGTATTTTGATTTACCAATCACCAAAAGTTTGCGTTTTTAACCACTCATGCTAACAAAGATCAACACTGTTATGCGTTTCGTAGAGAATTTTCCACCAGACAGTTGACTTTCTTTAAAAGTATTAGACCCATTTGGTGAGCACGGCCGTAAATTCCTGTTTCATTTGCGATATATATATATAAAGTTCACTTTTAGTAATCAACATTTTTATTGATTTTACTTCTAACGTACGCGCACTAAATCCTTCTGAATTTGCATACATTTTATGTAAAGTTCGTAAAAAGACCACTATCGACATTCTTAACCCAATAAACATAAAAAGTCTACTATTGATATTTTTAACCCGATTAAATATTAATAATCATAATCAATTTTATTTTCATAATAAATTATCTTTTTAGGTCTCGTCTTTTAAAAAAAACTTAACAATAATAAATAAAATTCTTATTTAAAAAAAATAAATTATACATTTAAAATTGAAGATTAAAATAATTATAAAAAGCAATATATCAAGATCTCGCTGTCAATAATTAGAATTATTGTTGCGAGATGGGTCGAGTCGTGGGGACTGTGAACTTTGATGAATTTTTTATCAAACCTTATCTCAGCGTAGAGATAGAGTTTGATTTATGGGGTATTGGAAGAAATAGCCGTTTCGAGAGATTTGTGACCGGAGACCAATCTCTACATTTATAAAAGAGACGGTTATTCCAAGACATTTGCTCAGACCAAGTTCAAAAAATAAATTGCGTCAAAAATTATTGCCGAAGACTAGCGTTGAAGATTTATATTTGCCGAAGAATTGCTATTGCCGACGAAATATTGCTGAGGATTTATTGTTTTTAGTAATTTTATTTTCTTTGATGATGACTGTTAGTGAAAATTATTCGGAGATACCGGGATTCGAACCCAGGACCCTTCACATGCGCATGAACTGGTCTGATAGCTGAGCTATAACATTAATTTTCAAATTATCTCCAAATAACCAAGCAGCAGGATTATACAAGGAGACCCAGCGAGTTTTGGAATCCCTTTATGACCTGAAAAGAGCTTGGGGGACCCTTTGTCGCTCTGGGTGAGAGTATTATTAAAATTGTGTGTTTTTTGTTTAATAACTCATACTAAAGTTCGACATTAACATTTATATAGTGTATTTTAATTTAACTATATATATATATACCTATTCCAATAAAAGATGAACAAAAGATTAATGCAATTTTGAAAAAATTAGTAAAAGGAAATCATATTAAAAA
>JBBMKC010200130.1:0-14165 GCA_037834085.1 Bipalium vagum | reverse complement strand
CATTATTATTATCATTATTATTATTATTATTATTATCATTATTATTATTATTATTATTATTATTATTATTATTATTTCAAAAAGATGATTTTTTTAAATTATATTGTTATATTTTTCTTTTCTAGTTTTACTCGTGCCTTGACCTCCTGTCACAAGAGTAAATATATTTTTTAATTTAATTTTATTTTAGAACTCTCTGACTTCAGAATTATAAATGATTAAATAATTTATCTATTTCATTTATACCCATATATTACAAGAAAAATTTAAGGTAACCTTAACCTTAAAAAATAGTAATTTTCGTTCAATTATTACTATTATAATAATTATTATTTTATAATTTCTTATTGTTATTATTTTTATTGTTATTAATATTATTTTTATTGGTATTAATATTATTTTTATTGGTATTATTTATTATTATTATTTATTGTTATTAATATTTATTGTCTTTATAATCATATTATTAATATTAATATTATTTATTAATTATATTGTTATTTATCAATATTGTTATCATTGAATCAATCTTTGAAAGTGTGAGATGAATGTGAAATGATGGTGACAAAGTATCGATTCAATCGAGATGGACTATATTATCAAGGTCATAGGTAGGTACTGATTGGAACTTTTAGTGTTCTTCACCAATGGATCTGATGTAAAGTTTCTGAATCAGGTTCATTAAGAAAGCCAGACAAGTTTTCGAGAAGTCACCGACACCAGCATGTTGAAGTTGCTTTTGTTCACAGACAGAGCACTGTCATAGACAAATCCCATCAAATATTGCCGGTGATTTTGTGTTGATTGTTGACGAAAATAAATCACAATCTTTTAAACAAGATTTCGAGGAGAATTCATTTCTTTGCCAAGTAAAGATGCTTTTTCTACTATTCAATATCGATATTTTTCTCCATACTTCTTGATGAAAGGAAACCTAAGAGGCAATGAATTCAAATCGTTGGGATTGGTCAACGTCAACAGAATATGTCAAACTAGTTTCACAAAATGGTTTCAAATTATAAGGGTGTGAATACAACATAACCCCTGTCATCAACAATCCTAATATATTTTATCTAATTAAAATAAACAATTTCTGCCTTCTAACTTCAAGTTGTGTCTCTTTTTAAGATATTTTATATTATATTTTTGCTATTTGCATTATAAAGTGTAATGCTGTTGTCAAAATCAAGTAATTTTGTTATCATTATAATACAAATGTTAATAAATAAACTCAACAATTATTTTTACTCTTTCAGCTTTAGGTTAAAGTTGGAATGTAGGATTAAAATGTCAATGTAAAACAAAATATTTTGAATCTGAAATTTACAACCAATTATTATTTATTGAAAAATGGATAAAAATGTGTCAATCCACAGTTTTAAGAGACAGAAAAATGATTTTTTATTATCAAATATGACATAATCAGACAGGAAAATACTTTCATATTTTATTTCATATAATAGAAATAGAAAACAAAATTATGTAAATTATTTTTATGCAATTTCTTTATATCCCAGTTCTGAAACACAATAATTACCAACATTCATCACGATTATCCGAGTCAAATAAAATAAATTATTGAAAATCAAACTATTTTCTACCTGTGACTCATTTATTATTTTGTTTTCAATCACTTTTATCTCTTTTCATGGCCCCTCAGTCTCAAATTTTCATTTTTTGATGTTTCCTTACATGATAAAAATCGATTATAAATTTAGAATATTTTAGTTTCACACTTTTTTTCAATGTCTTTTAAATTTCTTCTTCCTATATGAGAATTACTGGCTTTAATTTCAAGGTTTAAAGTCTCAAGTTTCTTTGCAATATTAACTTCTAATTTATCAATTTTGGTTAATGTCCTACTTTTATCATCTTCAATTAATTGTAGTAAATGTTTCATTTATTTTGAGTATTAAATAAAATAATTAAAAAGACTTGGAAACGAAGAAAAGTAATTGTTTTATTAAACTAAAAAAAACCAAAATATCAAAATCTTCAACTTCCTTCCTTTCATCTGCATCCAACTCCACTGTCTTTCATCATCTGTCTTTAAAATCTCTACATCATCCACATTTCGACTTACTTACTTGTGCATTGGGTCAATCCCACAGACGAAATGTAAGCTATGAGATCCACATAATTTTTTTTGTCCAATTTCTCCTGATAGCTTACATCTTGTATAATCTCTTCTGCTTCTTCGTGAACACACATGACAGATTGGCGTTGATCCCTAGAAGCCGAAATTAACAAAGGGGAAGGTCGAAATTGATGTCCGTGCTGGTCACAAATCAAACATCTATTCTGCACTGGACAGTGAGAACGCAAATGATCGTTTGATTCGCAACGATAACATTGACCCGACCTCTGCTATTCTTTCTTAGGTGGTGGTACACCGCGGGACGAGTTGTACACCCGCTTCGCGATGTGTTTCATTGATTACATGGGTTATTCTCTTCTATGGACATCGGCTTGACTGTCATGCGTGTCCAGATGCTCATTCGAGACTCTGGGATTTTGCTGTCGTTGATGTGTTCCTTAAGACTTTCTGGCAATGTGGAAAGGCTTCATTTCAGATTTCATTTCAAAGGTTTCGAACTCTGATTTCAAAGGTTGCAAACCTTTCATCAGTATTTTGCTTCATCTCAGCAAGTTCATTATCGCCTCAGAAATCGACTTTTTAATGGTAAAACTCGATTGAAACCAGTCTTTTGCTTCCACTTTTGAAATATTCTCTGTCTTGAAATTTCGTCGCAAAATTGCAGCCTCTTCGGATAGGAAAGGTCGAACACTCCATTAAGACATAAGGCATTAAGTTGGAGCCATGCCTCTATATCTTTGGACCATAGTTCGGTCTCACTTAAACTTCGTCCATTGAATCGGCGAAAATTAAAAATTGACAACATTGATATTTCTGGTGTGGTCACCAGTTAGTTCATTCTTCATATTGTTAGAAAATATAGCACGTGAAGGTCAAAAAGTATTTATTCAAATAAATCAATATTAAATAACATTTCGATTCTTTTCCTTGAGTTAGTGATAGTTAGCAGAACTACCCTAACCCTTAGATAACATTCACTAACCAAAAATTTATCATTATATTTATTATTATTAATATTTATATAATTATTATTAATATTTATTATTATTAATATTTATTATTAATAATAATATTTATTATTATTATTAATATTTATTATTATTATTATTATTATTATTATTATTATTATTATTAGTAGTAGTAGTAGTAGTAGTTGTATGCCTTGTTAATAACGTATTTAAATTTTGTGATAAAAAAGGCAAACTAGGATTTTCAACTACTTTTATTATCATTATTATCTGACACAATATTTTTAGTTATGACCAGGGGTTCCCCCGTTTCGGGATATACAATCACCAAACAATCATCACCACAGACTGTCGATTCACTGACTTTTGAGATTTTGAAGTTTTTGCTCTCGATATTCTTTTGTTTCGAGTTGTCCTTCAAAAAGATCACTGTTGATACGGAAGTGCTCTGTTTGGCGAAGAGAAACGTTTCGTGAGAATTGGAAGGGTCTGCTGAAATTATAATCATTGGCTCACATTCTGCATCTTCTTCATTGTTGAAGCAATTAGTTAGAGACTCATTCTCTGCTCTGATTTGCTCAAGGTCCACTTCCTTTCCAGTTTCCGGTGATATTATTATCAACGGACTTTTTTTCCTGATTTTGACCAGATCTTGTAGTTCATTTGTTTTAGGATCATAAACTTGAAGAGGAGTTTTTTTTCTTTCTTTAGTCACTTCTTTACGGATGGCATGATGTGTTGTAAGTGAGGTCTGATATTTACCACCGTTCCTGAAAGATGGAATTTTAACCGCCTCGCGCGTCATTGGGGATATCATTACAAATGATTTGCGACACTTCTTGTTTATTGTCTTCAAATCTTCGAGTTCTTTGGTTTTAGAATCATAAACACGGAGAGAAGTTTGGTTTCTCTGATCCTCTTTGACACAAGACAATGATTTCTTTTTCGTTGTTATATCAATCTCTTTATTATTAATATATCCTCGGACCTTAAATTGACAGACCTCGTTCTTTTCAGAGGGTATTCTTAAGATGACCTTCAACGTTTCAGTGAGATATGAATTTTCTTGGTATTGAAAGCAACACTTTTTGTTCCTGTTATGACTGACTCTTTTCTTAATGTCCATTGGCGATTTAATGTTTTTTAAGATTTATATTAATATATTTTATTTTATGAACAAATTTTTATGATATAATTATAATTAATAATTTATTTAATTAAAAATTATTTAATTTTTTCATTAATTTTTTGAATAAATATTTAAATTTAATTTATTGTTAAATATTTAAAAATATTATTTATTAATTAAAATTATTTATTATACTTTTTAATTAATTATTATATTTTTAATTATTTCTATGTATATTTGAATTGTATTTAATGTTTATAATAATTAATTTTTAATAACCAAATAATGAGATTAATGGTTAATTAAATTCATAAAAGATTTAAAATAATATTTTATTCATTAAATATTTTATACTTTTTAATATTTATTTAATAACAATTAAAATAATAAATTAAAATAATAATTATTGGTTCATTACAATTTATTTGATAATTTAATTTTGATGTTGATATTTAAAAATTAAATAAAAATAGAATTATTTCATTAATTAAATGAATTAAAACCCTTCATATTTTTAAAATATTTTTGACAAAAATGACAAATAAATTTAGTGCAAATGGTAATTTTAAAAGGAAAAATGTTGTAAAATAATAAAAGTATTCAGAAATTCAAAGAAATAATTATTTTAAGCTTGCTAAAAATAATTTTTTTGAAAATAAATTATTTATTAATTTAAAAAATGTATATTTTAAATACATTTATTAATTATTCTAAAAATAATTTTAAATTAATTCCTTAACTATTTGTATAAATTATAAATTGTTTTAAAAAAATAGAAAAATAATTTCTAATTAAAATAATTATTTTAATTTTTTTTCAGTAATGTAAAATTAAAATATTTGAAACTTGAAACGTACCATCAATTATTATTATTTGAAAAATGGATGAAAATGTGCCAAATTTATCTGTTTAAATTAGGAATGTAAGGATTAAATTTTAATTAATATATATAATAATTAAATATATATCATAAATATTTTTAAAATAAATTTTAATAAATTTAAAGATTTCTTTTAAAAATTAAACAATTAAATTAATACTAATAAAAGTTTCAAATAATTAATTTTTTGAAGTAAATGATAAAAAGAGGAAACTTATTCAAACTATAACAGTTATTTTCATTGAATAAAAATGTCACCAAATCTTGACTATAAATTCGGAAACTGTTTATAACGTTGCAGTAACTAACAAGGAATATTCTCCAATAGAAATCTTTTAAAACTTTATGATTTATACAAAATGACTAAATTGATTTTATTGCACAGTGTTCACCTTTTTTACGCACATTGTTTATTTGAGTAATGCCATTTGTGAAAAAAAAGTCAAAATAAAAATTACAAAAATAAAATGTTATATTGCTCACTTTTAAAGACAAAAATAAAAAAACGAAAGCCCTAATTGAAAAAAATGGGAATTAGACTCTTACTTTATCTTTTCTCCATTACTTTGGTCCATAATTAAATTTATTCAATATTTCCATTACGGAACAATAAAACCAGACATTTTCAATTAATTAATTAATTGCCAAAATAATTTACAGAGACCGTCTTCAATGTCACTATTTTCCCTTCCTGCCTCCTCTCCAAACTCAGTTTTATCTGCTCAAATATGTTCGAAGACAAATTTCACAAGAAATAAAATAATGATGAAAAATATTCAGCTTTATGGCGATAAAATCCAATTAATATTTTTTGTTTAAATGCTGATATCAAGAATTCACTATGTGGGAATTCACAATTTACCGAACTTCCTTCAGTGACGTCTTTTATTTTTTAAAAATATTATTAGCAAAAAAATAAAAATCAATTTTGTTCCACCAAGAATCCACTGATTTTAAAGCATGATTAATTAATTAATTAATTTTTTATATGATTTATTTAATTTATTCGAATTGTCCTTTCCAGATTATTTAATTAAGTTAAGAGTTAAAATTATCGAAAAAGAGAAAAATTTAATTTATTTAAACAAAATATTATTAGATGTATTAGTAATATTCCGGGTTTTACAAAAATGAGTTAAAGTTTGTGGTTATTCAATGAATAAATCCAATCGGTATCATATATTATTTGTAAGATCAATAATTAATAACTCAATAAAAAATTCAATAACTTTATTTAAATTGATATTGTTTAGATAATACAAAGATTCAAAATGGCCAATATTGTTCCAAATAAACGTCATTTGCGGGAAGTAATGTTGCATTACTTTTTGCAAAGAAAACCGCACCCAATAAAGAAGTAATAGACAGTTCTGATGAAGATACAAGTTAGATTCAAGAAGATGATATTTATCGAATTTTGTATGATTTTAAAAAATATACTACTGAATACTGCCCTGATAATTTAAACGGTTTATACTTGCTGGAAAAGACGCTGATGCAGTCGGTCAAGCCACCAAATGAAAATATATTAAGATATTTCTTCAAATAAATGTTTGACATACCAATTTTGCTTTTAATTTTATTATTCTTTACATTTTTTCAGAAAAGTGACCAGTACTTTAAAAAGTGGCCACTTTTGAGAGGTCCCATTGTATTAAAGTTAAATTTTATGGTAGCTTTACGTGAAAGGATACGTAGATTAACCATTTTTCAAAAAAGAAAATGTTTAAACTATCACAAGATGCTGAAATTTTGTAGATTTCACTTGGAGTAATATAAAAAAATCGTTCAACAACATGAACAGCATCAGCATTCAGGAAATAACCTGATACTAGTGTGAGTCATAAGTTTGCGGACACTTTAAATAGAAAATATTAACAAGTATATCTTAATTTAAAAAGATGATATTTTAAAATATACATTATCACATTCAACACATTTAATCCAACGCTGTACCAGTTCTTGAATTCCACGACGATACCATTCTTTCGGTTTTGAGTCAAATACCCCCGATACCCCATTTCCAGTTCCTCAATATTCTCGAAGCTTCTTCCATTCAAGAAATGTCCCATAAATCTGAAAATATAAAAATCAGATGGGGCCAAGTCTGGTGAGTAAGCAGGATGTGGAAGAAGTTCAAAAGATTCGAGCTCCTGAATTTTTTTCCTGGTTGTTGATGAAGTATGCGGTGTTGCATTATCCTCTTGAAGTATCCCCTTTCGATTGATCAAAGCCGTGTATTTTAAAGATAAAGCAGCATGCATTCTCTCTACTTGGGTGGAATATAGTTTATCATTGAGAGATATGTTGTTGGGAAGGACTTCAAAGTATATTATACCTTCATCATTCCACCAAACACAGAATTGCTTTCCTTGAAATTTCGGAAGGTTAGTCGTGGTTCAACCACTGATTTCCTTTATCTGGATTTGAGAAATAGACCCATCTCTCATCACCAGTTACTAATTGCTTGATCCAACGATCATCTGTGGAATTCTGAAGAAGTTGCCGACAAATGTCAACAGGTCGCTGTGCTTGAGCTGGAATCAATTCGTGCGGCATTTCCCGAAATTGTTTGATGACCTTCTTGACCTTGTGGAGATGGCGAGTAATGGTTGATTGTGAAGCACCAAGTTTGGCTGATAATCTAAGAGTTCTTGTTTTTGAATTATCATTGACAGCTTCACACAAGATCTGAGAATCAAGAGATATCGGCCTACCGGTCCTAGGGAGATCCTTAAGACTTGTGTCCCAATCGCAAACCTTCTGAACCACTTCGCTGCTGTGGTTTTGGAGATATAGTTTAGAAATAGTTTATATCCTTTGCTTCCAGATCACATATTTCTTTAATCAAGGCTTTCGCGGGAAGGCCTTTATTCAAAAAGAATTTTAGTATTACTCGAATTTCTATATTTTCCATAATTATCTAAAATTCAAAACAAAATCGTTATTCAATGTCTATCCAATAAATCATTAAAACATTATAAAGAGAAATCTTTTTTAATGTATCATATGATATTTTTTATTTATATATATTATATTTATTAATAAATTTAATTGAATATAAAAAAACTTATGACTCACACTAATAAATAGTTGAAGGTATACTCTATATTACGGTAATATTAGTGAAAAATTGTACTGCATTTTTAACTGAATTAATAAATAAAAGAAGTTTAATTTTTTTCTTTCGTGTTGAAAAAGAAAATCATTATTTTTATGTATTTTTTTAAATATTGATTTTAATAATTTATATTTTGCTACACTTTGAAATATTTCGATTTAAAAGATTTTGCAAAAAAATAGTTTAATAAATTCTATATTGATTTTTGGAATTTTTTTAAAAAGATTTTACTTTTTAAAATTTTTTTTGACATAAAAAACTAATTAAAAATTTAATTAAAAATTTAATTAAAAATTAATTTTAAAAAAATTAAAAATTAATTAAAAATGAATTAAAAAATGAATTAAAAAATGAATTAAAAAATGAATTAAATAAATGAATTAAAAAAATTAATAAATAATAATATTTTTCTAAGTAATATATTTTTTGATATTTTTATATATATTATAATTTTAATTTAAAATATTTAAATTAACAAAAACATTTTTGCAATATATCTTCCAGTTAAAAAATAATTTGTGATTTTTAATATTTTTTTTAATAAAAATTCTTCGCCAATCGAGTTTTAAAAGCAATTTAATTAAGATAATTACTCAGTGAAATTGTCATTTATTTTTTCAAAATTATATTTGGTGCAGCTTAATTTTTCGGTCTTTAGGAAAAGCATCTTATCACAGAGATTGGATAAAATAATTTAAGAAATTACCAGATTATTATTATTTTTAGGAAAGTAATAATAATATTAATAATATTACAAAAAAATTTTTCATTAATCAATGTTAAGGTTATTAAAAAAACTTCTATCACATTAATCCTGGCAAAAAATAGAAAAAAGAAAAAAAAGTGATTGATTTTATTATTTAATTGATTTCATAAAAATATTGGTATAAATCCAATAAAATTGATTATTTCCAATAAGAATTGAATAAAATGACCCCTCAACTGTGGTGGAAATTCAACCGAAAGTGCAGTCCAAAAATTATTATGAATATAGTTTTAATTAGGTCATGTCAGATTAATTAAAAAGACAAGATACATATATTTAATGTAAGCAAAATGAGCACCAAGTGCTTGCATGTACTTTTTCCAACTAGTCTCCAACAAAAAAAATTCTCGGTACTACTGTATTTGACAAACCCTTGTATAAAAAATTAACCAATCAAAAGTGACTTGTCAAATTCTAAGGATAAATCTTTACTTTATCAGAAATCCTAGTTGTAACAGCGATGACAAATGACTTACCAAATAAGAAATTGGTTGGTTTAAAATAAATTTTGTCTTTAAAATTAATTTAATTAATAAAATACTAAAAGTTTAAATTTTAACCAACTTTTGATTGGTCATCATTTTATACAGAACAAGTCAAGTACAATAGTATCATAATTCTTTCTAGCGAGTCTTCATTTATAGACTTTCACATATTTGTAAATGTTTACTCAACTCTTTTAAACTTCAAACATTAAACATTCTTTTGGTATCTTATGTTCCAAAGAGAGAGAAGTGGTAATTTAAAGCCACAGATTATAAAAGTGTACAGAATGTTCTCTGAGCTCAGGTTAGTCTATTTTTAACAATAGCCATTGCTAAAGGAAACTGAGGACAATGATAAAGTTGTAAATGTTTTCTGCTTATTTCTTTTATAGAAGTATAACTCCAAAGCACTTTCACTAAGACCAGAATCACATGCACATCATCGGTTTTCTTTAATATGTTACAATTCTTCCATGGAAATCATCTCTTTATTAAAATGTGCAAACGAAAGATCTCATATAAGAACTGGTTATCGTTAAAATTGTTGGTTTCCATTTACTAGTTCACTATTTTTTAGTTGTCAAAGGGTTTGAAATTTACCTTAACAAAGAGTGTTCTTTATAAAAAAATTGTGGCCTCAGAAATTTTTTTATCATAAACAAAAATGTTCAGCTCCTTATGGAAAAGTGTTCCATTACGGTATAATCTCTAATCGGTTTAATTTTTATTGTACGCAAGATAATTAAAATAAATCTTATTATTATTTATTATCAAATTATAATTATTATGTTAATTAATCATTTAAAGGCAATTTTATGTAAACATTCTCATTCTAAAATTCTTAATTATGATTAGAGTTAATTTTAGGGGTTCAGGTTAAATAAACGTCAAAAATTATTTAAATTCCATTTACATTTACTTTTAAAGGATATGTTTATTAGAAAATATTTAATTGTTGTTTAAATATACAGGGTGGTATTCCGAAAACCGGGAAATTTCAAAAAAATTAATTATTGTCATTATACATTCAATTTTATTATTTATCATTTCATAATTATTGATTTTTAGATAGCAAATTTGATGCGAGAAGGAAAACAATTATCAGATTTTGAGAGACAAGTAATAATTCTGTTTAAGACCGAAAATCCTACACGGGGATTAATAAAATGTTCAAAGGTGTTACCTGATTTTTTGGATAGGTTACCAAATATCAATTTGATAATGCCGTTGCATGTTTTAAAACAAATCCGTTACAAATTACCAGAAAAAAAAGAATAGGATCCCATAACCGAATTTCTGATGAGAAACGTGAAAATGTGAAGGCTTTAGCTTTATCATCAGTTCGTGTAGGAGATAGTGAAAGGAAGCACTTGAGCCAATGAGAAATATCCCGGGAACTGGAAATATCAAAAACATCCCTTTTTAATATCATGAAACAATATAAGCTGAAGTGCTATAGAAGAATAAAATGCAATTTCCTCACTCTACAGCATAAAATAATCCGTATGAATAAGTCCCAGGCACTGGCTAATCGTTTTGGACAAATGGATGCTTGGAAGAAAGTGTGGTTCTCGGACGAAGAAAAGTTTTCATTGCGGCCTCCTTTAAATCTATAAATTGAGAGAATTTACCATGAGGTTACCGTGAAAACAGATATACTCAATGAAGATCTACTGGTTGAATATGACAAATTGCAATCCTCTGTATTTTGTTATGGTGCAGTGTCCTTCTATGGAAAAACAGAAATTAGATTTATTGAAGGCTTTGCTTCAGAACAAGAACATCTCCCTTGTTACAGAAGGAAAAGGAAAACGGTAAATGACAATATCTATTGTGACGAAATGTGTCCTCAAATGTTCAGAGATATAGAGAATGTCATGGAAAGTAAAGCATGGACACGGCAACAAGATGAGGCAAAAGCTCACACTGCTTGAGCCACTGTTGACTTTCTGAGAAAAGTTACTCCAGATTTTATCGAACCTGAACATTGGCCTTCAAAAATTCCAGATCTGAATGTGATGGATTATTGTATTTGGAGTTTGTTACTGACCGAGACACGGAAAAATCGTTCTCATATAAATACAATTGATGAACGGAAACTCACTTTGCTAGATGCTTGGAATAATATTTCGCCAGCCGTACTTCGAACGGCAACGGAAGTTGGCTCCCAAGGTTAGGACGATGTCATGCTGCGCAAGGAAGCCATTTTGAAAATTTATGAAATTCATGTATATTTGTTGTAAATATAAATTTTGAAATTTCCCGGTTTTCGGATGACCACACTGTATTATTTAATTATTAAATTATGGTTACAATTTGTAATTTGAGAATGCAGTATGTATTGTCCATGTTTTTATTTTGTTAATAATTTTATAGATATCAGTTTAATCAGAAAATATTTTAATATTGGCATTTTAACATATTATCTTTCAGGTAACACATCCAAATTACAATTACGAAACGGGCTTATATACTAGTGAGCAAAATTTTTGACACCCTTAAAAATCTTTGTATTATCTATTGAATTAAGTTTATAATGATATAAACTTATGTAAACTATAAATATTAATTAACTAAAGAATTTTTCACCCAAGTAATTAATTAGTTGTTTAAATATTCAATTTAATAATTTGCATAAGTTCAAAATTTTTGACACCCACACATTATATTTTAATTTAAAGTATTTTTGACGAGAAATAAAATTTACAATTTTCATGTATAGTGATGAAGACTGAAGTCGAAAAAAATACAGTTTTATGTTTAAGACAAGTTGGAAAAAGCTGTAATGAAATAGCCAAAACTGCCGGTTTTTCCAAAGATTGTGTGAGAGAAATATGTTTAAAAAGAAAGGTACGGATTCAGAAGACAAGAGGAAGAAAGACTAAAATAAATGCCGTCTACAAATTAAGGCTAAATAGAAAAATTGCTAGTATGCACAACAATGGCGAAAATGTTAATTGTCGAGAATTGATAAATGAGTGCAATATCCCAGCATCCATATTTACTGTGGCACGTTACCTGAAGCAACATGGTATGGGATACAGGGAAATTAAAAAGAGTTTGCCACTGAAGCCATTAGACAAGGTCAAACGGGCTGAATTAGGAAAGATGTGGTTGGCCAAAAACCATCCCTGGGAGCGAACGATTTTTTCAAAAGAAAAATGGTTTTCTCTTGATGGGGCAGATGATTGGCGAAAATTTGTTTACCCAAAAAAAAAATATTTCTTCCCAAGCATAAAAAAAGGGTGGAGGTGTTATGGTTTGGGCAATGGTTTTACCAAATGGTCTATTGTCATTCAGGATTTTAGAAAAAAAAAGTTGTCAATACATTCAGCTACTATGTCAAACTGTTGTGCCTATTTGCAAATTGAATTACGGCAACGCATTTTGGTTTCAGCAGGATAACTCAAGAATACATACTGCAAGGGCAGTAAAAGATTGGATGGCTGATGCCCACTTTCCAGTGATAGAATGGCCAGCTCGATCTGCAGATCTGAACCTGATGGAAAACATTTGGAAACTATTGCAATCACATCTCTAGGTGAATTAAAGGAAGAAATCGTAAAATGTTATTTTCACCTCAATTCAAACAAAAGATCAGTTATTATTAATCTATATGATACTTGTAGAAGTCTCCTAGTAGAACTTGTTGTAAATAAAGGCAATCAAATAAATTTTTTGTCTTCATCCGATTTTTGTAAAGGGGTGTCAAAAGTTTTGCTCACCAGTATATATAGAAATATATAGACCTGTGATTGTACTTTAACTATTATTCTGTTGTTCTACTTCTTGGTTTGGAGATTTATTTTCATTTTATTCTCTTTACGCTTTGGAATGACCATGAAATAAAACCTACTAAATTTACAACTGTAAGAATATCAATAACAAGGCCATATTACAAAAAGCGTCCTAAATTTCAAATACAAGCCAAAAAGATATATATTATTTAAACAAATTTAATTTGCTTCGAAATTATTTTTTCATAGTAATGATAAAAGAGACAGGGAAAAGTTTAATATAATAAATATTAAGGAAAAAGAATTTGCGAAAGCCTTTATAAATTCAACAAAGTGCTTTACATGTTTTAATAAAAATCAATAAATTTATGGATTAAGCTACCATTCAAAGACCCCAAGTCACAGAACCTTCGAAGTCCTGGAACGCGACCGAAGACAAAAATACCTTTTAATGAACTGTTTTTTCTTTTCTTTCCAACTAAAAGTGTCCTGAACCAAAAAATAAAATTGCCGATTATTATTTATAAAAAACTTTTCTGTAGTAATTTTGAAAGGTGATCGCGGACAATTATGTCTGGCAGATTCAGACAGTTCCATAATAGGATCAACCATTCCCATACACCCACTCTCAGACGGAGATGACGCCTCATAGGATTAGGGTCACGGAGGCATGATCGGGTCGGGTTATGATCTCGAGAAATAGGTGTAATTATTCGACAATCTCAATTTCAATTTTCCGCGCAAATGACATCATTCGCTGAACGTCTTTCGATTAATGACTATTTTATTTATTTTATTTTTTAGGCTTTCAAAATGTAATGATCTTTCATCAGAAATGATTGACTTTCAAGAACTCATTATTTGGAAAGGCACAAATTATGCCTTTTTCTTAGGATAATAATAAAACTATTATTCTTTAATATTTGTAATTTTTTTTATTACTTTTCTATTAATATTATTTGTCTTATTTTACTATTATTA
>JBBMKC010200119.1:0-14165 GCA_037834085.1 Bipalium vagum | reverse complement strand
ATAAATATCTGTAGTAATATGATAATAATTATAATATTTAAATCAATTAATTTTTAAAATTTAAAATACTTAAAATCATAAAAATTATTGATTTTTAAGAAATTCAAAAAATTTAAAAATTACAAAAACTCAAGAATAAGAGAACATTTTATTCATTTAAAATAAGAAATCAATAAATAATTTATAATTCCATTGAAGACAAACTGTCAATCAATACTGTTTTTATTTATTAGTACGTAAATTTATTTGTTAAATATCTTACCTAAAATTTTTATTAATTATAACGAGTGCAAAATTAATATTCTTAATTTCAATAATGGCATTTAAAAAAAAAAGCATTTATATAAAAAATAAAATCACCACAACATTTAAAAAGAAATTTGGACAACGTTTTTTTTACCTAAAAGAAAAAAATGTTTTTTATGACCTACAGAAATACCCGTGTATTTTTTGTGACCTACAAAATTATCTATGTGGTTTTTTGACCTACAATAAAAAACCAATGTCAATAATAACAAGATAAAATTGACAACCAACAATTATATTTTTATTAACAAATTCATAGTTTCTTCAAAGCTAACCACATAAATTGAAGAAAATCAACTCTGAAAATCATGTTCCGATTCATGTATACATGTTTTGTTTAAGTCACGATATACTATTGCTTCATCAGTGAATACTGTGCTGCCTTGTCTAACTAATCTGTATATGATTGGAAAGATATAATTTTTCAAGGTTCAAATTTCTCAGATTTGTAGCTGAAATCTGCTATCACTAAGGCTTGGAAGATGAGCTTTAGTCTTGTGGCTTAACATCGTTTTTTCAATCTGAACTATTTTACTTGAATCCCGTAACAAGATGGGATTTCTATCAAAATTATATTTATCAACCATTATTGAATACATCATATTTAATCTGCAGTTCTTATGTTTATAATTTCATCGTACTGGTTGCACAAAAAAATCTTACTATAAGTTTAATTTATACAATGTGGGAAATATGACCTATTTTTATCCCATGTATGAAAAATGACCTGCTCATCACCCAATGTGTATAATTTGATCTACAATATTGCAATAGGTAAAAAAACATTGTCACGAATTTTGAATATTATTTAAATATTGACCCCTCTTTAAAAAGAGACAACACATTTTGTTCATATTAACCTGTTAAAATACCGATGACCTTCTAATATTAATTTATCAATAATAATTTAAATATCGTTAAAAATTTAAAATTTCTCTTAAAATATACGTTATTATTCTATTATAGTGAAAAGTGTCTATAGTATTAATGGAACCTATATTAAAAATTAATAGATTAATAATAGAAAAATATTAAATTTCAAAACATTCAATTGATTAAAAAATTGAATAATTCTGTGAAAATTATAAATAAAAATAAATGAGGGGTAAAACAAAGCCACAAGAATAGAAAAGATCAGTAAAAAGTCAAATTCATATTTAATTAAATCGATAAATCATAAATTCTCGATGTTATTGAGACGAATTCAATATTTTCATAATTCCTTGATTGTAAAAGAAAGAAATTAAGGTTCCATTTGATTTCCTTGAAAGTTTCCCTGGGCAATATGATGATCAACAAGTAGGTACCAATTAGAAGAGATATTTGGAAATTTGCATTGCTGTATTGTTAAACGATATACAATATTTCTATTTTCAAATTCTTGACTGAGTTGCTTTGGGAAATTTTGATAATTATAAGTAGAGCACACTTCAATTCAATCGATATATTGGATTTAAATAAATTATAATGATACACTGAGATTGCAGAAGATAAATTCTTTAAGGGACAATTTGGAAGACTAATCTCCCAATCCTTTTAGTGTAGCTGACACTTTTATTCTATAGGAAATCAATAATTTTAATATATGGATATTCTTTTGTGACTTCACCAGAGAATCTCATACTACTGTAGTGTATCCGATTCAATTTATGCGATACCGAAAGTTTGAACCGAGTGATAAATCCCACTTAATCCAGATACTTTTCCACAAAATGATTATGATATCGATTTAGCGTCTCAGCTATTTCGCTAAAATTCTGGATTTGATCAACGATCGACGTGTGAAACTACTTGAATTTTCAAACAATTTTAGTTTATATTCACTCTTATGAGATCATTAGAGATCACATTATTTACACAATTTACATTTTTTAAATTACTTTTTATAAGGAATTTTTTGTTTTATGATCGATATCGATAATTCAACTTTCGCATAAAACAAATATTATTTTATCAAAATTGGCAGATGTGTTTTTGTTAAAATATACTTTAGCACAAAAATTACAGTTAAAATGAACAAAACGTTTCGGCAATAATCAATAAAATAAATCGAAATAAAATTTTTAAATTAATGGTGCTAACTATCCAATAATAAAAATAATCAATAGTAACAATAAAAATTCATAATGAAGCTTGGTTAATAATAATAATATTTAAATAATTAAAACTAATGATAAAATCTAAAATTAAATATTAATAAATTAAATATAAATAATAAATATTAAAAACAAAAAATTAAAAAATAATAAAAAAAAGAAAATAATTTTACCAATTATAAAAATAAAATATAAATTATGAAATAAATAATAAGAAAAAATTATAAAAATTAATATTAATTATAATTTTTATAATAAAAAATGGTAATGTACCCTCACCTTTGCCATCCCAACAGAACTGGTGTTTAATTCTGGTAATCCGTGATTAGTTTTATCGCCTCTCTCCCAAATCCCATAATCCTTTATTTAAAAAATTTTTATATATAAACAAAAAGAAAATTTTTCTAAAGATGATATTTTCATTGTAATGTAATTTCATTATACTATGATTTCATTATCCTTAGTGATGATTTTTTCGTATTAAATTTAACAAAAATATTTTATATTTTTGATTTTTCCTCAATCGAAAAAGAAATCAAGAATATAATTGACAGAATAATAAGAAAAATCGATACATGATTGTTCAAGTGATTTTTAAAATTGGCAATCAATAAAATCAATTCAAAGCACAATTTATTTGAACTATAACATACTTAAAATCAAAAACACATGAAACACTAACTCAAGGGAACTTGTCCAATAATTAAACGCTTGTCCAATTTAAATAATAAATTTTAAAAGTTTATTGGTTTATTATTTTGTGACATATTTGCGCCAATTATTCTCATGTGTGAAAATATTTTTATGGTTTCTTGCATCTTCGTTTATGAATACGAAAGATGATCACATTTATATAATATTTAGTGACAAGATCAACGTGAAGTCATTTTTGCACTCACTTTTTCGAAGTCAATAATCTGTGCCAAAACAAAAATTATAACAATTCATTATTTTAAAATGTTACCAAATTATTATTTTTCTCACACATCGGAGTATTATTTTTTTGTGTAACGTATAGGATAATAAAAAAATTATATAATTTGTCAGAAAAAGATAAGGGAAAAGAGGGAGAAATGAGAGAAAGAAAAGATTGAAATATAATAGAGTTCAAGATAGAATAAAAAATAAATTTGAAAAGGACAAAAAGAAATACTATAAAGTCTAAGAGAAGCGAAAGGTAAAGATAAGAGAAAAAAGAGGAAGAACAGATAAAGTAAGAATCATGAAAAAGTTAAGAACTAAGACAAGAAATATAAAGACCAGAAAACAAAGAGAATCAGAAAAAGAAAGAATAAAAGAATAAGAAAAAGAAAAAAAGGGGAAATTGTTGATCAGAAAAAATTCAGAAAGAAAACATAAAGGGGAAAGATGGAGAATCAGAAAAAGAAAGAATAAACAGAAAATATAAAGGATAAAAAGTTTCATTGGAAAATCAGAGAAAAGAAGAATTTAGTAAATAAATAAAAGTGGAAAATCGATTTATGCGGTTTACTTGATAAGATAATTAAATTCTAGTAGACAAACTTTCAATGACAAAAATCGATGATTAATCAAAAAATCAATTTAGATTTATTTATTTTCATCGATCGTCTCAGAGTCACTGTGAAGTTTAAATTAAGAAAGAGTTAGAATTGATAAATTTCTCATCACAATTAAAAATATATCGATTTTCTTCAGAATCGTTTTACAGGGGAAAAACTGAGATTGTCGAATACGTTATTAAACTTGAAATCAAAGAACTGTTTGTCCAATTAGTAAAAGTCGACAAAGATGACAAGCATTTCTATTTCAAATATTATATATAAGATTTGTTAAGTAATAATATCTAAATGTTAAAGTACTGGCATATTATTTAGTTGAGTTATACGGTAAACGAAAACCAATCTATTTAATATGAAAGGTTTTATTCAAAAAAAATTTTCATAAATATTTGGTTTTGTGCGGCATAAAGTCATAGTTGTAGAGGCATATATGGGTGGAAAACTTTTTTTATCGTGGAATTTATTTGATGCCAGAAAGGTTGGAATCTTTTAGCAATAATGGATACTATTTTGAATGAAATGGAGTGCAAAAGTCAATGTACATATATTTTTCATTAAAAATTGTTATTATTATTAAAATATCAGCAAAAATTAAAGTAGCTTCATAAAATAAAAATAAATTTAAACCAGTTGATAAAAAATATTTTGCTTTAAAGCTATAAATAAATGCTTTATGAAAAATATTTGTTTTCATATAATATTTTACTTGAATCAGTCAATTATCGATTTATTCTAATAATTTGGAAAATCAATGAAAAATCGTTTTCTTCCAACGAAATTAAATTTATTTCTGGAAATCAGATATTTTATTTAGTTTAATGGGAAATAAAACATATCTTTATCTATTGACATTTATTATTCACTATTAAAAAATCAATGAAAAAGTGCATTGACTATATTCTATTTTTACAAATTGTAAACTCAATCTGCCAATCAATTAATCCTTCAATCGATAATCTTCGTTCTATTCTATCCTCTCGTTTTATTGATTATTAAAATCAATTATGTGAAATAGCTTTCTAAATCAAGATCGATCAAATAAAAATCGATTATTTATTTTAAAATTATTAATCTTTTGAATCATAAATCGATATTAGCCAAAGTTTTTCTGGCCTTTAAATTCAATTAGTCAATAATTTCCTTTCAGTCTCCAATCGTGTGTTTGTGTTCAGTAATAATTTTTTACTACTTCTAATCACAAAGATGTACAAAACTGTACTGCACTGAAAATGAGACATTCATGTTTTCATTTTATCGATTGAATCAATATTGCACATTTTATTGATTTATTTTCATTTTAATGTTCAAAATCTTATTAGCTTTCCTCTATTTTGGGGGATAACAAACGCTTTCTGTGATTTCGCGAGTGTGTGTGCTCTTCTTATTCTATTCCTTCGCTATCTGAATTTTGATTGGCCATGATTTTCACATTATGACCGGATTATTGACTTTTTCAATAGCGAGAACATCCCGTGGTCGCAGAACGTCAACAAAAGTCTAGTTACCATGGAAACGAATTTTGCACTGAAAATAGATTTTGTTTGTCATCTGATCAACAATCATTGATTTTAATGATTTTAGCGAATTTACTCAGGTAATAACGAAAAAAAAACAATATTTTATTGATTTTTCATCAAAAACGTACCGGAATGCGATATGCCGTTTCGATATAGTAAACCAGATTCTGAATGAATGCCACTTCATCCATCGTCCAGATAATATTGAGACCTGTTAAAAAGTAAGGGTATAAAGAATGATACTCGTCACATGACAGAAATGCAAGAAGAAAATTTAAGAGATTTTGATTTTGAAGTTTGATTATCTATTTTTAGAACGATAATTGTTTGAAATTCAGATATTTGATGTGTGAAAAAAAGTAGGAATCAGATAGATGATAGTCTTAAAAAGAACATCACACCAAAGAGGAACGTGACTCAGAGTGATATTGTAATGAAAAGAGAATCAACAAAAAGATGACACACATAATAAAATAGGAACGGAAAGAAAATAGCATTGCAGACGAAATTAAATTTTCGTTTATAATTGAAATGAAAGTGAAAACTTGACAAAAGTTTTTATATTGATGGTGTGCATTTTTTGATTACTGATTTCCAATAATTGACTAAAAATCTGAGGCAGTTGGGACCGATGATGATAAAATAAAATATATAATAACAATACTGAAAATATAGGAGGAAAAGAAAAATGTACAATTTATCAGTCATGAGAAATGTTTGTTTATTAATTTCCAATATTTAATAGAAAAACATCGAGAATTTGGAAATTTAAATAAAATATTGTCAGAAAACAAGGAAAATAAGTTTCTAAAGGAAATAAATCAATCATTTTTCAAAAAATAATCAATGCGTGATAATATATAACCGTTACCTGATGCTGTCATTTGCGCCAACGTGAGCAAAAAGAGTGAAATGGAATCAATCTGCAAATGTCCCCAGCTGTAATCATCAACAATGGAATTGCACGATTTCGAATCGAATTTTGCGTGTAATGAGTCCGTTGGTTTCTGGGTCGTTTTGAAAAGCTCGACTTTGTGAGCTTGTTTCAGAAAGCAGACCAAAATCCCGCGCATCAATTTAATGACACATTTCTCTAGTTCATATCCCTTTGAACGATCTTCATCGAGATCTGGAATTTTTCGATATGCCAATGACAAACCCCAAGCACTTAATACTGCATAGCAATTATCACGAACCCAAGCATCACTTTCTTTATCAGAGGCTGGTATCAAGCCGGTTATATGATCCTGAAAGGTTTGCTGAAAAATTCATTTTCATGATATTTTGCTGTACTTGATTTTTTAGAATGGTCTCATTGATATTATCATAGTAAAAAGAAAGCTTCATTTTATTCATTATTATCTGACTGAAATAAATACTGTTAATGTAAAACTCAATGAAAATTAAATCAATCTAAATATAGGTACAAAGTCATGTACAAGTGAAATTTTATTAATTAAAAAATAAATTTTAAACAAGAAACTTTACATAAATAAACATTTAAAACAAGACGATTCTGATTCGTGTTGTCATTTACATTAGAATTCATTAGAATTTTTATATTTTTTTAGCCTCAAAAAGCAGCAATAAAGTAATTTTAAAATACAAAAATTTTAATTTAATATTTTTAAAATGTATTAAATTTATAATTTTATATTTATTGAAATTTAATAAATGTTATTTAGATTTATTTTAATTCATATCCTTCAATAATACTATATCTAGCCAATCGACATCAAATTTCGGTATAACTTCTTAAAGTATTATTGATCTAAGATGGAAAGGCTGGTCACTTGGATGCTTATAGACTCAATTCCTAACTGTAATGCAAAGCCACTACTCGGATGATCCCACCTATTAAAAACTCCGGTAAATCCAGTGATTCGAAGTTTATAACTTCTAAAAAATTAGGCTTTTAAATTTTTATTTCTTTAAAAATTAGATTAAATCTTGATGCTAATGGATCTTATCCATGAATGAAATAACTCCAATTTCTATTTACCAAACGTTTATTTTATATCACGATTAAAAGTTTGTTTCCTCTCGATCAGTTATATTACAAGATTATGAAATAAAATGAAATAAATTATAATATCTTAAGAATATATATGTTCATGTTCTTTTGTGTCTCTTTTCATCATAAATAATGGTATATTTGTGTGTTTATCTCATTTGATGATTTTTGTATGATCACGTAACGTCTTAAGATCGTATAAATGTTTTTATTTTTCTTTGAATCTTTTTGTGAATTTTATTTGACAGACTATGAGCAGAAGGGTGCGGACCCTGATCTAATCTTGGCAATTTAGGTTCGCCATTGTCAAGACTAGATCCCTTAAAAAATTAATTGACATTTTTTTCTTTTCAATTAAGTTTATACTTTTTAATTAATTAATATTATTATTTAATTATTATTTTTATTAATATTATTATTATTATACTTCTGACCCTTTTGCGATCTTTAACATATAATTTTTACAAGGATTAACAGGGATTTGTCCTTGGCGAACTCAACAGAATGTTAAATTTTTAAATAAAAAGAATAAAGAAACAAAAAAGAAATATTGACAGTCATACTCATTTTATTATTAGTATATCAGATAAATTAGTTTTTTACATTTCTCCGCCTTTTTAAATGTAATTGAAAAGTTACTCTCATTAACAGATCAAAAAGATTATCTGTTTTATTAAAATTTGATATTCTCAAACAGATGCGATTTTTATTAAAATAAAAAATTTTAAACCTAAAAATTTTATTAATTAAAACAACCAGAAAATGATTATTGATTGAAGTCCTTTTAAATCATATTTCGTGTCCAAGCAATATTGTTATACTCAGATTTTTCCAATTCATTTGCACTAAGATCCCAAACATCAGATGGGTAAAAAAATGTCTCAATCTTTTTGTCTTTATATCCGAACGTTGCTTTATGATTCTGAAATAGAGATCAATATTTAATTACATATTATTGTAAAATATACAATGATTTATGCTAGTAAAGAGTGTAATCGGTTCAATGTCGCAATTTTTAATTAACTCTCTATTTACTTTGTTTTACTTTATCATTTTAGATATCTGGATTTAGTTAATTTGTAGTTAGTTTTGCAAAATTTTATCAATATGAAAGCGAAAAAGGCTTGAAAAGATGCAATTAGAATTGCTGAAGATTTTTATTAAAAAGTGAATATCGAAAAATAGCAATTAAACAATTAAGGAGGAAGGATTAAATCTAAGAACAAATCAAAGTGTTAAAAAACATATGTGGATATTGAAGAAGCGAACTGCTCAAAGTATTCTGGCCTAAAGCCATCCATGTTGACTATTCTTTAATTAAATAAGATTATGGCCCATTATAAAGGAAATCAAAGTACAGGTGTACGCCTAACATCATGTAGATCAAAAATTCCAAAGACCAAGTTATCAGATGCAAAGAAAAGGTTGGACATTATACCTAGGAAGAAGATCCTTAGTCCTAAATATGTGAAAGACCAGAAAGAGAGGGCAAAAAAATCACTTATAAAACATTACAAAATTTCATTTCCTTCCTATGGCGGGAAATTCTTTGTAATTGATGATGGGACTTATTGTCCAGTTGATTCATGTAGTTAGTACTACAATGTTGATGATGACGAAATTAATATAGATGCTAAAACAAAACGAAAATCAAAGTTTGATCCGAATAATTTGATATTGAAAGCAATTTCACATATAGTCAAGTATATGGTCAATCATATATCAATAACACGACAACTTATCTTGAAGAATGTATCAAATATCATTTTCTGCCCTGATATAGAAAGTTCACATTATTCACAAATTGTTTACAATTACTGTGATCAACAAAAATCGATTATGTTAAAAGGAATAAAAATACACCTGATGTTAATATAATATAATATATTATAATATAAAATAATATAATATATAAATTTATTTTAAAATATCAGAAATAATTGAACGAATATAAAACATGATGAATAAATTAATACCATATTTGAAAAGCAACATAATTCAGGCCCTCCTCCTACCACTAAGAGAAAATTGGAATCTTGATTAATATCAGAGAATGATGGGCAGTCTTTCAATGAAAATATCTTTTCTTCTTTATTATAGAAAATCATCTTCTTGCTGGATATATGTTCAAGAACGGAATATTTTGAAGTACTAACAGAATCGACGAAATAATGCTCTCTAAATTCAAAGATATTCTGATCATCCTTCAACTCATCATTTTTATAATTGATAAGACGTAAATTATTCCCGTCATTGTCAGCCACAAGGTAGTTATATGAATTGTTGAAACAATGAAAAATATTTTGCGTAAAACTATTTGTATAAGTTATACTCTTTTTATCACTCATCGCAGCTAGATTTCAATTATAAGGAACTGGTATAACGGTTATCGAATTTATATGTTTAGAATTGTTTATGTTTGATAACGTATTGGCTAATAATAGTTATAAAATACTGATTCATTTATTTTATGTATTGTTATTATCAAACCACTGACCATCTTATTAATGGGCTTATTTATCATTATTTTATAAAACTGTTTATAAAATAATTCTTGTTACTTATTTAATAAAATGAATAAAATATTTAAATTATTATTTTGAAAATACATAAAACTATTTTCTTTTTGATGATTATTTGTTTTAATTGGAATTATTTCGTATAAATTCGCTTATTCGTGAATTTTATTATACAATGAGAATAAATTCATAAGTTCACTTTTTCGTACTATTAGTAATACCCAGATCAACATATTATTTAAAATTTTTGAAATATCTTAAACCTTGGCCTTAATTATTAATTTTTATTTTGTTTTAATAATTATGTTGTTTATATTTCAATATTAAAATTAATTAAAGTTAATGCATTATATCACTAAAGTTAATATTTTATGGAACTCTAACGGTTGAAGACCACGTGTTGTTTAAGCTAATTATTTTGATCACAATTTAAAAGATTATAATAATAGCTGATCATAATAAATCTTTTTTTAATTAAGTCGAAAAAATTAAAAAAATTGTGAAATAATTTGATATATTAATAATAATAATAATATCTCATTTATTTCAAATTTAATTGTATAATAAAGTTATAAAAAACCATTAAAATTGTATTATTTTAAAAAGGGCTGTCTAACTCGTTACTTAATCTATTTTCAAAGTTTAATTTTTAGAAATTAACGAGCTAAATATAATAATAATGTATAACGAGCCTTCTTACTGAGTACATGGATAGAAAAATCTGCCTTTCTATTCGGAAATCTAGATTCACGTCTTAAAGGCTTCAAAGACAACAGAACTTTGCTTTACAAGGTCTATCTTTTCGATGATTACAAAACCGTCACATACAGTTAGATTTCTGTTCATTTGGGCCAATTATCAGAATTCCATTCACTCCACTATATCGTTGTAACAGGTTAATTAGGTGCAATAAAGGACTGCATTGGTCTAATACAACTTGGCAAAAGGCGTTTTTTAGCGAAAAATCACGGTTCTACTTGGATATGTTGGATGGAAGACTTCAAGTCAGACGATAAATTATAGAGCGGTTTTTGGATTGTTGCATCGTACAACATCACAAATATGGCGGAAGTTCAATTATGTTGTGGGCGGCTATGTCTTCGCAACAACTAAGCTCTTTGATAATGATGATGGCACTCTGAATAATGAGAAGTATTCCAAAGAAATCATTGAGAAAAACGTAGTACCTTTTGTGAAACCGACGGCTAAATCTGGTTTCAGCATGACAACACACGTCCTCATATTTGTAAAGTTGCCATAGCTAATTTAAAGCAAAATAATATCAATACAATTCCATGACCTTAGCGATTTCCGGATCTCTCCATTATAGAGCATTTGTTGGATGCAGGAGATTGCAAACGTAGTAGGCGAAATCACTTGAATCCCTGAAATCTTTTAAAAATCGATTGAAAGAGCAGTAGAACTTAATTCCTTTTGAAACAGTCAAGTCTTTGTTTGACATTATGACTCGCCAAATTACGGAATGTGTTGAAATTTATGGTGGTCATACATCCTACTGATGGAAATTTTATCAATAAATGTTTTGTTGACATTTGCATGTTTGCTTTTAACAAAGTCAACGTACAGCTTTGTATAAATATATTAAAATATATTGTATAAATTCCATAAAGCTTTCACCAATAAATGCTCCATCTTTTATTTCGAATAACTTATGTTTGTGTCCCTGTTGACTTTTACAAATTTATTTGTCTTAGAATTCTTGGAAGAACAACCATAATTTCTAGTATTGTTTAAGTTATTATGTATTTTAATCATTTTTGTAAATGGGGGGGGGTCATCTTGGCTCAGTATTACTATAATAATAATAATAATAATAATAATAATAATTATTATTATTATTTTATTATTATTATTATTGTTATTATTATTATTCTTATTAATGTTTTACAAAAATAGTACATGTAGAGTTGATAGAAAACCTTATTAAAACATACAAAAGTATATCTGATATCTTGATTTTTTTGAAGGGTTTTTAATCATATTAGTAATTGCATAAAGTTTATATAATTATGGTTATTTATATACCAAATGAAAATTGTTTACAGTTACAAATAAATAATAATTTTATTACTAATATTTTTTTCTAATAATATTAAATTAATAACTTTTATAATTAATAATTAAAGAACTGAAATTTAATCAAAGTATGAGAATCAAAGATTTTATTCATTATTGATATTCTAATATACATTATGAAAATGTGCAGTGAATAATAGATATAATGAATGGTGTGAACTTAAAAAATATTTTAATTTATTTAGAAAATATATACTAAACTTTCAAAAATAGGAATGTGACCAAAACAATTTTTATAAACATTATTTATTATAAAATAAACATGTGTTATGAATCTGAATGTGACATCATTTGAATATAATTGAGTAAAATATTAAAGTTGACTGAAGAAGAGCTGAATAAGAAAAATCGAAAATTCACCGAAATACTTTTGGGATCATATTTTTGTGACCAAAAAAGATACTTGAAAAACAAGCACAATAAATAAAAAATTGATTGGAAATTCATTGAATATTTTATGGCCACATCCATTCATATAGATAACATTTCTAAGACGTCCTTCATTGACGTTTTACTAGTTGAAAATATTGTTAATTGTTAATTACAACAATTTAAATAGTGTCAATTTTTAATTATTCTTTTTCACGCTTAACTTACGATCAACAAGAATCACTGTTCACAAAAATATAGATTAAATATTATAAATTAAAAAAACATGAAAAAATGCGGTGATTATAATAATATGACGCATACTGTAGTTTTGATATAATTCATTTAACCACGAATGTTAATCTCTGAGTTTTATTATTATTCCTCTGCTCCGCAATTTAAAGTGTTTTAGTTTTATCTCTGAAAGAATTATTGGAAATATTAAAAGTAAACAAAGAAATTATACAGACATATGTCCATAGAATTTTCGATTTATTAACTATTGATTTCAAATGAAAGCTATTGAAAATAAAATATTGATAATTATTGAAGATCTAACACATAAAAATAATTATAAATTAAGATTCAAAACGTTACAGGTGTAAATATGTTTTCTAACAAAAATGAATAAAGAAAATAAATTCTAAATAGAATATAATATCTTTATAAACGTCAAATCATTCATTATACCCATTATTCACATCAGATATTTTATTATTATTAACAAATATATGATTTAGTTCTTATATTTTGTTTAAATTTTATTTCTTTAATTATTATTTCATAATATTAATTTAAAAAAATTAGTTAGTAATGTAACATTATTAGAAAAAAAATATTAGTAATAAAACTATTATTTAATTGTAACTGTAAATTCATTTTGTAATATAAATAACTAATAATGATGTCGGCTTTATAAAATTATCAATACTAACAAATTAATCATGATATCAGATTAATTTTTTATATTTTAATAATGGTTTCTATCTAATTAAAATAATTAAACTTACTATTTTTTATATTACATTATTGATTAATAATAATAATTATTATTATTTTAAAGAATTTTAATAAAATGTTCTAATTTACAAAATTTACCTTATAAATAAATATAATAAAGATTTTATCATCTAATATAATAATAATTATAGTGATAGGAAGAATAAAGATAATAAAGTAATTATGGTATTATCTTTTATTTGTTTCATATATTATTATTTAATTTAATTAATATTCACGATCTAATATTAAGTCATCATTTATTATTGTTTCGATCCATAGAAAAAGAGATCCCAGCACCAATCAATTCAAATTCAAAGCCCGCAAAAGAGCCAGAACCGCTACAGCCAAAACAAGAGATTATGGAGAATGATTCTCCAAAGCTCATAATTGACACTTAATAAACATTTAAATTGTGAAAAATTGCATGGAAAAGCCTTTTCAGGCGTACTTTCTTTTATTTTTTTGATTCTTTTTATGTTATTTTAAATATTTAAGTTTATATTTTATAAAAAATAATAATATTTAAATTATATATCAGTTTTTAATTAATATAAAAAAGTAAAATAATAATATAAATTGTGGGTTGAAGTTAATTAAAACTTAACCCACAAAATTTGTAATAATAATTATAATGAGTAATAATGAATAATAATAAATTAGAAAATAAAACTTACTAAAAATACATTAGTATGAGAAAATATTAA
>JBBMKC010200108.1:0-14165 GCA_037834085.1 Bipalium vagum | reverse complement strand
TTATTATTATTATTATTATTATTATTATTATTATTATTATTATTATTATTATTATTATTATTATTATTATTTACTAAATACTTTATTTACTAATTATAGTAAGATTTCATTGTCTATATTTAAGCAGAAAAATGTTAATTGTCGATTGAAACACGACCACAATGATGTTCCAAATTTCATAATGTGATGGTGATAAAACGTGACCATTGGAGACAATGAGAAAAGCTATAAAAACATTCATTCTCAAATCATTTTGAATTTTTCCAGCTGTTAAATAAACTCTTTTAGTTTATTGTTTCCATAGTATTTTTTATATACATGTTACTTTGAAATTTTATTAATAATATAAGTTATTCTGTTATAAGAAGCTTTCTAAAAATACATTATTATTAAGAGGAATAAAATTTGGTAATGGTGACGATCTAAAATTAAAACAAAAACTGTTGAGGAATAAATATAAATATTCAACAAATTTTGAAGGAGAGGCGGGATTAATTCTTAAAGCACCGATTAAAACAAATTTAGCACAACTCTGACTTTGGCAGACAAAAAAATATAAATAAATAAAAAATATTGGATAAAAATATATTAATTAACGACTTTTCTTAACATTTCTTTTCGTTTTCGATCTTCAAAACGACCACAATATAATTTCTACCAATCTCACAGGGAAATTTAATACATTTATATGACGTAGAATATTGACAGAAGTCTACAGAGTCCACAACTCAAAATATCGTAGCCATAGAATCGAGGCTTCAGGAGTTTATAATGGAAATCTGTTTTATTTACTGAAGTGATTTTCTCCATACAATTTCACTGGGCCAGTCTTTATAGCTACGCATTTTTAAAGGGATTTTGGAATGGAAATTTAAATACGGCTTATACGACAGAGACTTGAAAAAGTGTATTAAGGAGCTTATTTTCTTGTCCTCTTTGATCAGAATCCATTCGATAAGAACTGCAAGTATTTTCCTTTCCCTAAATAGCTTATGGGCTTTCTCAAAGGCTTTTATTTCGTACCCCTGTATGTCCATTTTAATAACAACTGCCTTATCAACACTGAGATATTCAACAATATCATCCATATAAATCCCATTAACGGTTGCATCCGAGGCATTGGCCTCAATGAGAAGCTGTCCACCAATATTGGTGTTTATCACATTCATTTTATATTGTCTTCTTTCGTTACTGATAGCATTATGAAATATAAAAACTTGAGCTTCAAGACCATTGACCAAGACAGACTGTCTCAGTATAACAAGGTTATCCTTATTGGAATCTACAGCTATAACCCGACACCCGATGGCAGCTGCAATGAGGGTAAAAACTCCAACGTTGCACCCGAGATCCAATAGTTGTGGTTTATTATGCTTTAAAAAGTAATATGACAACTGGAATTGCCAGTACGGTTCCCAGGACCCATGGTTTAAAATAAAGTCTGATATCAAATCCGGCGATTTGTGTACGTAAATAGTGAGTCTTTTATTTGCTGCAAAAATATATCCCTTTGTCAAATTATGAATATTTTGACTGTTTATAATCAAGTGGTATTTAGGCTTGTCCTTTGTTAAATAGATAAATATGGGTATCAGAGAACCAGCAATGATTGTAAAAATGAAAAAAGAATATTTAAAACAGACAAAATTCATCCTTATTTCTTTGGTTTCTGAAAAGACAGTTTGAAAAATAATATCTCGTAGTATAATTTTCATTGGCTGTGCTTCTTCCATTTGGAAGTTATTATTTTATTTTATATTATATTTTCAGAAATCTAATTAAAATTACTTACGCTATATCATATGGAAAACCTTAAAAAGGAACAATTTAAGAGCATTCAAAATACACTAGTTTTATTTAATTTATATAAGAGAAGGAAAATCACATTGTCATCAATAACATCTGAAATGTTCATAAAAATGGCACGTATGTAAATACCCGGACTAGGTATGAAAATAAAATTGGAAATTGATAATTATTGATTATATTTGAAAACTCAATTTATATGGGTAATGAAAATGGAATTTTTTTATTTACCATTTATTGTGCAGTAAATAAGAGCGTGAATTAAAAAAGGATGGATTCAATCGAATATAGAAACATCATCAAATTTCTCGTCTTGTGCGGAGAATCGAATGTTAATATTCACAGTCATCAATCCGATACGCTCGGGGATAATTTTCTTTCAAAAACTACTATTTACTATTGAATTATCGAGTTTCATCGTGGTACAAAAAGTGTTTATGATGAGGAGTACTCTGACCGTCGTATACAAATTGATAAAAGACATTTAAAGGAACAATACGAGCAACTGATCAAAAACGAACGAAGGATTACACATGAAATATGAAGTATTGGTTAAAACGTCCTAAATTCGGTGATTGTTTAAATTATTTTATACAGATTAAACTGTATTGTCAATTAAATTATACAGGACTGTGAATCCGAAGCAACGAAGCCAGACAATTTTTAATAATTTAATATCTATTGTTTTAATCTCAAAAGGATCACAGATTTATTAAATTAAAAAGAAAAATTAACAAATATGAATCGAATGCAGGTGAAGAGAAGTTTCATTATAATTGATCCAATCAAATGGTGCCAATATTATGGATTAATACCAAAAAAGTTATATTGCTTCTCATTCAGGAATGAAATGTTTTACCATTCCAAAGTCTCATCTGTCAGATGAGATAAAACAGTACAATAAAAATGCAGTTTGTTTTCTAGATAAAATTTTGAAGTTAAGAAGGTAATATTTTTCTTATGAGTGTTCAAACCCCAATGAGCCAAATTGCGATAGAATATGAAATAAGGGAAACAAGAGTAAGAGAATAGTTCCTGAAATATGGAAAGTTATATTATTCGCTGAAAAAAACGAAAAATTGGTGGTCCAGGTATTTTTTAGCAATTGTGGAATCACTATTAGTATCAAATAAATATAGAAGAGGTATAGAATTAAGCGGGCGAAGCGGATATTTGCCGGCATAGGAAGACACGATAGATCTAAAATTTTTTAAAATCTTGGCCGAAATAAACCTTGATATTTTATGTTAGAAAAGAACATTACCGCGAAACATTATTATAAGCAAATGTTGGAAGGCTTTTGAAAGCTTGCACAGTGTTCTTGCTGACATGGTACTCTTTTTTATTTATTCTTTTTTAATTTATTAATTAACATTAACATTTTCTGTTTCTTTATAAAAACATTACTGGTTTTGGAATTAGAAATGCTAAAGGTCGTTAAAAGAATTTTTTTAAAAAGTCTAATTAAAGCCTGGAAACCTTTTTAATTGAAGAGAAAAGTAATAATTTTAAAAAATGTCAGTTCTTTGCAAAAATCAAAATCATTTGTTTGTTTAAATGATAGATTCATTAACATTACTGATAAAAATCCAAAATATTTTACGTCGAAACAATCAGTAGTTTCAATTGTGCTTTATTCAATAGATATAAATAATATTAACAAAGTGATGAGTTGGGAATTTTTTCCTTTCTACTTAAAAGATTGATTAAAAATCGCAGGACGGGAGCAGTCAATAGTCAGTTGACTGTTGAGAATTTATAGTATTAACTACATCACACTGAAGCTGCCTCGTAATTTCTTTCCCAACTTAAAATCAATGACACAAATCCTGGGCAGCTTGGCAAAGTTTTTCTGATACATCATTGTCAATTGTTAGAGGGAGGTATATTGATTACCAAGATTGTAACTTTCTTTTTCTTAAAACAAAAGCATCCTGGCAATTTAATAAACAATAGCCCTAAGACATTGTTTACGACGTGGTTCTCACGCTCTATTGTTTTAATTCAATTATGAAATTAGTCTGGACATGCTTTGTTAACTTATTGATTACCAAGCTGCTTTGTATTCATTTTGAAGGACAGTGGACTGTTTTATTACTTTACAAAATCGATTGATAGTGAAGAAATCTATCACAACAAATATAAAGCCCATAGCACCACGTGGAGAGTATTTGTATATTTATATTGATATATAATTAAAATAATGTAATGGGATTCAAAATAATAAAATATAATATTTAAAAAGTGTAACCAATCAAAAGATGATTTTATCTTGGCGGTCAATTTGTAAGTAGTAGTTAATTATTGTCTTTATTTTAATTTGAGTAATATTATCCAAAAATATCTTCAACTTAAATATAAATAATTTTAAAATTTGGAATATTATGTAAAAATTATTTTTTGTATACCTTTGTAACATAATATAATTATTATTACGTCTGAACATTATATATATTTATATATTTATTTATTAAAAAATAGTTCGATCTACTTAAAATTAATAATGCTTTATAAAAGGTAAGAGGAATAAATTTCGATGGAAAATTTCTTAATAAAAAAAATACCCGAATCATTTTTATAAATATAAGGACAAAATATAATTAAATAAGATAAAAATCAAAATCAAAAGAAATAATTAATATTACTCAATAAAATGATAAAATAGTTTTGCCAAAGATCTCGTAAGAAAGTAAGGAGTACAAAAGGATCATTCTTCTTATTTAATTATTGGAATTCATTTCATTGTTTGACCTAACTTAGTGAATTGTCTATTCATTTTCATTTCTATTGATTTATATTTTTTTTGTGCATATTTTATTGTTGACATTGGTTACAAGTGATAATTGATCTATTTAATTTTGAATAACAGAAATTGGTGGTTGTTGAATATTGATAATTGTGTCAATCATTGTGTATTATTAATAATGTTTTATTGTTGAACTGATTAGTTTTCTTTCATCATCCATCATTCTTTCATCATTGCTTACGGGGTTATAAACATGATTATTTCCGCTCTGGGTAAATGTGTAGTCAGATATAAAACCTCAAAAATGGTTTGGCGAGGACTGAAAAAGCACGAAATGAATTATGCGATGATAGAAAAAGAAGCATTGGCGATAGTGTTTGAGGTGAAGAAGTTCAGGCACTACTTGTGGGGACGAAAAACTATTTTATTCACTGATCACAGTCCATTACAATGGTTACTAAAGAATAGAGATACCGCTAGTAAATTGATCCGATGGGCATTAATATTACAAGAGTATGTTATCGAGATTTGGTATCGGAAGGGGAGGGCCAATGCCAACGCAGATACATTATCGAGTATGAGGCAAGAGGAATTATCACATGAGGATGCGCAGTTCACTGACGAAGATGAAACCGTATTGGCAGTGGTCAGAAGAGTAAATACGATTGATTCACGAGAAGACGATCAAAAGGCTAATGACGAAATTGAGTTAATCAAGGGATGTATGAAAGGAAATGTTTCGGAAGATTGGAGGAAAAACTGGGAAAAGTTAAAAAATAAATTTAAAATGAAGAAGGGAGTATTATATTTCATCAGAGGTGAAGATCAGTGTTACGTGGTAACGTGCAAAGACAGAGACTCGTTGATGATGCAGTACCACGATGGGGCACTTGGAGGTCACCTGTCGGCTAGGAAAACATTGTCGAGAATTATGAGAAAATATTTTTCGCCAAGAATGGAACACGACATTAGAAATTGGTGACAGTCGTGTAAGATTTGTCAAACCCGGAGAGGAACAGGAGAAAGAACTAAAGTACCACTAAAGCCAATTACAACTCCTGCAGCAACAATGGAAATGATGGCAATGGATGTCGTAGGGCCGTTGCCAGAAACGATATTGGAAAACAAATTTATAATTGTTTTATGTGACTACTTTACTAAGTGGCCAGAAGCGTATCCAATGAAGGATCAAAAAGCAGCAACATTAGCCAAAATCTTTGTGGAAGAAATCATTTTTCGGTATGGCGCACCAAGGAAGTTATTGATGGACAAGGGAACCAATTTTATGAGTGAGCTAATCAAAGAGATATGTATGTTATTCGCGATTTTGAAAATTAATACGTCACCGTATAGACCGTAGACAGATGGATTGGTTGAGAGGTTCAATGGAACTCTACTCAAAATGTTGTCATCATACACAAATAAACAACAAACGGATTGGGATTTGCATATCCCATCGTGTTTGTATGCATATCGCAACGCAGTACATCCAGCAACGGGGGAGACACCCTTTTACCTGATGTATCTCAGAAATAATAATATGCCGATTGATTTGGATTACGTCAAACCAACATCACAATATTTGGAAGAGGAGGATTATAAAATTTTGATGCAAGAGAGACTGCAGAAAGCGTGGGAAAAGGCAGGACTCAATATAAAATATGGGAAAGAGAAATACAAGGAGCGTTATGACAAATCGGCAAAAGAACAATTTCAGAGTTGGGGACAGAGTGATGGTCGAAACACCAGAGCAGATTAGAGGGAAAACTCCGAAATTCCAAAGGACATTTAAAGGTCCGTATGCGGTGGAGAAGGTGACACCAACAAATTTGGCATTGATAACCACACGAAAATCGGGATCATCGTTTATAGTGCATGCAAATCGTTGTAAGAAATGGGTGGAACAGGCCAAGGAACGATACCCGTTACGATCCAGAGAGCAGAGTAATCTGGTAGCAAATGTTAAGCTAACAAGATGGTTTTGGTTGCCCTTAACAGCGATGATGATTTGTGGAACAACATGGGAGACAAAAACGAAAGAAATCAACATCAGCGTAAGAAACACCGGAATTCAAATTTCAGGAAAGTCTATGCGACTAGTAGTCCAGTGCATTGGTATTCAATCAGAAAACCATTAAGAAAAGAAGGACAAATGCCGAATACCATAGTGTCAAAGATAATATTTACATCAGATTGAAGGAACATGTAAATAAGACCGACATCGCGCAGTTCAAAGTTATCTTTTTGGGCCCTAGAAATGGAAATTGGCATGGGTATAGAATAGTAGAAGTATTAATAATTTGGTTCAATAGCAACTACACTCTTGGGATTGTACACATAGATGAAGAAAAACCATCATATACTCCGAATTGTGGATGGAAAGCACTAACAGCACATAAGAGTTTTAGCACCGTCTTACGGGGAACTGTTAAAGACTGTCAATATGAGGACTTAGACAGTTTGGAAGAGGAAGTAGAAGAATCGGATTATTATTTAGATATGATATTTGTTAAAAATTTATCAAAACCATATAATTAGATATTTTATTTATTTATTTTATTTTATTATTTTATTTCTTTTTTTCTTTCTTTTTTTTGATGTGACGTATCACCAAGTGAGAGAGCGAACATAAATCCGGTTGCGTAAGTCGTTATTTTGACGTATATTTAACGAAACCCGGGTTAATTATTGAACAATTCAGATTATTGCGATAATCGACAAAAATTCGAAAAATGGAGAAAATTCAGTCAGGCACGAGGCCCGTCACAATTCCTTACCCCTCCTTTATTGTCCAAGAAGAAGTGCAAATTAATCAAATATTAGATTTAGTCAAAGAAGACAACTGCTTTGACAGGAATGAGGGAGATAGAGATGATGAAAGTGTGGTTCACAGAGATAACAACTATTCCTAATAAACTAAAAGGAAGAAAGGTCAATGACCGCCAAATGTTATGTATAGGGAGAAACGTTATAGCCGTCGATCTAGTTTACCTCAGTCGTTGGGGGCAAACTATCGAATTTGTGAGCACAGGGAGGTCACTCCTAATAGGGAAGAAAGGGAAAGAAGTGAGAGCTGGAGAATTCCTAGCAGAGACGCAGACGTCCATAGAGAATAAGGGGGAAGAAAGTATGGAGTGCTATATGTTGCAAACCCAGCCTATGATAATTGAAGTGTTCAGAGGGACAGAAGAATCATGGAAACCCGCAAAGAAAGAAGACTCAAAATGGGATTTAATCCCTGAGGAAAAATGGTTACAGAGACTACCGTATGTCGACAAGAAGTGGCTCAGGAGTCCAAATATAAGCCAAATAGTGCTATTGGATGTCAAAGGAGGAGTAACGTCGTTTCTTACCAAGATGCTTCCACTTGGGGCAACACTTACAGATACGCGTGGTAACTTTGCTTACAGATCACTTATAACCCCGCGAGCGCAGGTGACTCTACGCCTATAAAAGGAGACGACTATTCCTGTTAATAACAGAGAAATCAGTACGACAATAAGCAGAAAAATCAGTACGATAATAAGCCAGAGAAATCAGTGCGACAATAAGCAGAGAAATCAGTACGTCAATAATCCAGAGAAATCAGTACGTCAATTCCGAAATAATTAATGATGATGCGGCCGGATTTATACAAGGGGACCCAGCGAGCTTGGGAACCCCTAGACGACCTGAGAAGGGCCTAGAGGGTGACTCGGTGACCCTTTGTCGCTCTTGGAGCGACCGATTTGTTCATTTCTGTTTTTCTTTTTTTTCAATTTTATTATTAATTTATTATTATTATTATTCAATTCGAATTCAGCAATAGCAGAATTTTGGGTTATCCATAATAACGTTTTGTTTTTTTTGTGATCGATTTAACCATTGTAATCCCTGTATTAGTACGAATAAAGTTTTATTTTAAAGATTTCGAATTTGTTCTTAAGGGTGCCGATACAGTATAGTGGAGGGTGTTTTAAATTAAAAAGGGTTGAGAGAGATTTCGAACACGAGTTATAAAAAGTTAGGAGTCACGAGCAGACGTAATATTTTTAAAAATAGAGACCTTTTCAATTCGTAGACCTAATAATAAATAGAATTTTTACTCCATTTCGCAGTATTATCTGCGACTAATTAATATGCCCTTGTAGGGGTGTTTAAGAAATATATACACTGTTAGAACTTCAAAGCCTGAGATTTCAAATTTTTAATGATTAATTTTCGTGAACAGAGATTTAAGCTTAATTAACATTTTCGAGAAAGGGATACCCTTCTCCTCTTCCTGCCTAAAAGACAGTAAAATCACCAGAATGCAAACTATAACAGTGTCGAATAGCTGATTCGTTCTCTATTTTCTATTCTGATAGCTGTAGACCTGAATGGCCTGGACAACAGATTGCACAAGATAGCCTCGAGAATTGAAGAGTACCAGATTTAAAAATTAAAGACCAGTATTTATTAATTGCCAGATTTAACGAGTATATCTAACAATTTTCAGAGGAAGTTTTTTTAGATTAAAGATTAATTATTTTATTAATTGATATGATCATTCATGTCAGAGATTGTATTCGGGGCTCTTTTGAGCTCTGAATGTTTGTGAGTTCACTATTAAACCCGGGCAACCATCAACGGGACCTGAAATGAAGTCCGCAAGTAATATTGTTTACTTTTGTAAGAGTAATTAATATCATTGATTTTAATTTTCTTATTAGTCCATCAATATCGCTTTACTGTATTTTACTTTTATTTATTTATTTTATTTTCAATTAAATAATACTTAAAATATTTATTAGAATATATAAAAATATTGCATTATACTGAACTTTAAATAACATTTACATTTTGAAAATCTCAAAGTCTGGTTAATCTCCATATAATGAAATCTCCATATTACCTTATATAAAAGTTAAAAGTAAATAACAATGTTAAATAACCAATGCATGCATAAATTATTATAATTCATAAAATCTAAATAAAAATAATTATGATTAAAATATTTTGTTTTTCTGAATTAATTATTTAGGTAAAACTTTTAATAGAAAATATTAGGTAATACGGCCTTCAAAAATAGTTTATCTGAAGTTAGACATGTCTAAGTCTTTGAATATAATGAAAATTAAAAAGTATGTTTTAATCTTAATAATAATTTTATTGTAACCCCTTTTTCTAATGTTAAATATAAAATATAAATACGATTGATGCAAGCTGTACAAGACAAGTTAATTAAGGCAACTTCTAAATCATTTAAATTATATGCCTTTATCTCGATTTTGAAATTCTAAAATTAAAATGGATTTCAATTTATCCCCCTCATTTATTTAAGCACCTTTTATATAATTTGGATTTTAGTTATGTTAAAATTTTGACGTACATCACATTTTCAAGTTTTTTAATATTTCAAAGGGTACATGTTAGATTTTCGGTTTATATTTGTGAATCAATATAAAGACTAATATTTAATTAATAACCACTTTTCTGAAGATGAGAGATGGACGATTGAATTAATAAGAGCAAACATGAGATTGATAGAGACTAAAAAAATAAAATAAAATCAATATTATCAATCATGTTGATAAAATTTATGTCAAATAAAAGATTTCAAAAATATATTTTAATATGATATTAATCGTGAAAAATTCCTTAATCAATTTAAAGAAATAAAAAAATTGATTGACCTTCGTTAAACAAAATATATGATCTTATTTCGGAATACAAAGCCGTCGTAGCTCTCTTTGGATATATATATATAATTCACTGTTTTTATCCAAATAGCTACGACAATATTAATGTAGTGAAGGTTTATCGATTTCTCGTATGTGCTGTTTCCAAATTGACTAGGTTCATGCAGGCACTATAATTATTGAAATGAATCAATTTTTTTAGTGTTTTTATAATTTTTTCGTTATAAACTTTTTGAAGTTAGCTGTGCCATATTCTGGGCTATGGTATAGTATATCTCCTGTTTTTTGATTGGAGTAGATGTATACCTCTGGTCAATTTTGGTAATTATTTGAATTTATTAGTTTTTGATATTTCGTTCATAGAGTGATATAAGAAATATTAAAAGACTAATTAACCTTTTTATGCTGAAATTCAAAACTTGTGAGGGAATCATATGATTTCCTGAAATCTGTATGTTTCAGATCCTGGATCCACATGTTCCTGGATATTTCGGATCAAATGGTCAACATTTCACTTATTCTTAATTAAAGCAACAAGGTGGTCATCTTTTCTGGTATAGAGAATGTAATTTATTATAAGTGAAAAAATCATAGATCTATAAGTATATTTTCAAAACTGTATTACATAATTAATTGTATCATGCTTAAAGATAAATGTTTCCAATGATAACGTTCCGACAAAAACTATCACTAAAATAAATAAGTTTTTTTATATCACCACAATAAATGTCAAAATAAAAATATTGTTTTTCTTGATATATTCTTGATTTTGCTATTTTGATGCTACCATTGATAATTCTGCTATTTCCTTTTTCTTTTTGATACTGACTATTCTGACTCTCACAATTGTATCAACAATTAAGTGAATGATTTAAATTGTTTACTTGTCGATATTCTCCGCTTTCCAGAGCAGTTTTTGTTGACATTATTAATAGTTCCATCTTTTTCGAATTTATCCTTTATTCGACTGTGATTGTTAGTCTTTTTGCAGGATCTATCTGAAATTCTTTCTTGAACAGGATTTTTACCTCTTATGTTTTCAAATTTGAAGTAATTTTTGATAATACATTTTCGCTGCTCAAATTTCAACCTACCTATCATGATTTAAAATTTAAGAATGAATTTATAGGTTTAAATAGCGGACTATTTAAACAAACTATAAAACAAGTAATAATAATAATTACTTAAAGATTTATATTAAAAGTGTTTATACATTTTTTTGAGACTCTTATTTGGAATTTCTACAAAAGACTGTGATGCCATGCATTAGGCAGAAATTCAAAGAGGAAGACATTTACCTAAAGTAAGATGGAGCACCCCCGCATTATCATTGGGAAGTAAGATTATACCTTGATAAGGTCCTATGGAACAGATGAGTTGGAAGGCGAGTTTTTGTGGAATATCCACCACGCTTTCCTGACCTCACACCGCTTGACGTTTTCTTTGGGAGTACCTGAAAAATGTATATGCAACCAAACCTGCTTTAATTATTGATTTGAAAGCATCCGACGAAAAAGTTTGTGAACAAACACCAATTCAGATGTTCCGTGATGTGTGCAATTCCAGTGCTACGCACTGTTAACAGTGTCTGGACAAGAATAGAATTCAATTTAAAATTTGGCGTTGAAAAGCAATTTAAATGTCGTTTGTAGATGGCATTCAATTTTAAAATAAAATGCATTTCATTAAACGTCTGATTTATAATTATTTTAAGTGTATATGTTTTCTTAATTAATAAAAAAGGTAAATAACTAAATAAAATCCAATCAAACTTTATTAATCAAAACTAATTAAACATTAAACAAAATTTAAAAATTAATTAATCTCTTCTGAATTTCCTTGAACAATTTCCTTGGATTCTTTGATTATTTCTTTATCCAGGTATTCTTAAATATCTGATTTCTTCATTTGCCTTATAGATTTTCCGTTCCATCACTTCCGTTTCTTCTATCAATTCAGTTTTTCGTTTATATTTTGATGAATTTCGTTTATTCAACCTATTTAATTTTTTTTGTTTCATCTTCATAAATTGTTTATATATTTTTCATTCCTTCATTTTTTCAATAACTTCAGCTAGAATTTATATATATATAGTGGTTTATATATATATATAAATTTTAAAAATTACTTTTTGTAAAAATTAAATTATAAGTGGATGGAGGATTCATTGGAAAAAATATATTTTAATATTTGAAATGAAAAAATATTAAGAACAGAGTGGTGTAGATACCAATATTTGAATTAGAAAAAATTGTATTGCTAAACAAACTTCTTTTTATTCTGGAATTTCTTTTGTTACATCTAAACATCTTTTGTTCAGTAAGTAATTCATTCCCCCCACATAAATTCCGTGTCAATTGACAATAGTCCACGGGCTAGGCACAATTCCAGTGAGCTGTAGTAATTATTATTTTCTGTATTAAATCTTTTCTTTTAATTTCATTTATTTCTTCCTAAAATATATATAAAAATTAAGTTAAATCCATTAAAAACATTTATAGTTAAATTTATATAATATTTAGAAAAAGTTGATTAAATTAGTAAATTAAAACAATTGGCGCCTAAAGGTAGTTTTTAACACATTGTTCTTCACGATGTTTCTGAGCTAGGTCAAGTTACATAAAGTAATTATCATAGGCTATGTTATAGCCTTTTTAGCGAAGGTACTATTATTTTCAAAACAGCGGTTGATACATTATCTATCACAGTTATTTCTTCTTTACCCAAATAAGGACAACCATTTACCAAATATTTTGTTTTCACACATAGAGCCTTCCAAAATTTAATTTCGAATTTCTCAGGCTTGTTTCTCATGTATTGGATAAATTTACAACGAGCTTTACACGGCAACAGTTGTTCATCATTTGTAATATTTCCATACGGAATAAAAGTTGTTTGAAAGTTGTCAATAAGTGGATTCCATAACTTTGATATAAGACAAAAGTTATAAAATTTTATACTTTGTTTTCTGAGACTTAATATAAAATGTAAATACGTCATTGAGTAATGAACATCCATAAGATAAATCCAGGACACTTTATTGGCAATGTTCTGCTTCCAATTAAACCTCGAGAAATTTTAATTCCTATGAATTCTTCTAATAGAAGAAACCATGTCATATTTTGATTTACCCATTGAGCTTGAGTAATTGTGCTCTTTTGAATGATTCTAAGAATTGACTCATTAAAAAAATCCGAAATGCTGAAAGTGAACTATTTTGGGTACAGGATAAGCTCTCAGAATATTTTTATAATTTCTTTGATTTCTTGGTATGATTAGTTTTTATCCAAGCAGAACCATCTTTGCCTACTAAATCATTCACCTTGCATTTATTCATTTTTGAACATTTCGAATAGATAAATCCTCTTCATCAGTGTCTGATGATGGATACGTCACACTATCAATAGTATCATAATCTTCACTTCAATAGCTTACGTCGTACATGCTGTACGAAATATTTTGTACTTTTTGGAGTTTGTTGGTTATTGTTGACATTTTTACACTTAGTATTGATATGATTAGTGAAACAATTTTAATTTCTTATATTTTGATAATATTTAATAGTGTTAAGATCCTAAGAGATGGGATAAGTTGATGTTAAAGGTGGAGCTTACTGTAATGCTTAGACCTTAACGGTCGAAGGTTGCTTATAAACGTGTTTGGTTAGATTTATTTAAAATAACTAAGAAAACGATTTGACTTGTAATACTTTTATTTTTGCTCAAAATAAAGTTTAATATTACAAATGGGTCATATCGATTCTGACTGATAAACTTGATTTTGTTAATTGTAATTATTATTTATGAAAGAGGTCTCTTCTTATCTACTTAGGCTCAGAGGTCCTCAATACAAGAAGAAAAATATATTTCACCGCCATACTTAGCGTGTGAAATATGAACAATAAAAGAAAAAAGTAATAGGAAATAGGAGCTGAAAAAAGTTAAATGATCCTC